>CM076577.1:1116918608-1116976921 GCA_034641835.2 Pinus albicaulis | reverse complement strand
TCTTGGTTTTGATAATCATAACTTTTGTTTTGTCATTGTTAACAGACATACCCATGGTAGAGCAGAAATCCTTAAGAAGTCTAAGTTGATTATCAAGATTAGATGGGCACCTTGCGAGAAGAACAATATCGTCAGCATAGAGAAAAAGGATGATGACTATCCCAGCTAAGATCGTGCCAGCACATCCTGCTTCCTCTAAACAACCTTCTATCTTGTCGATGTAAATGCCAAATAGGGTAGGGGAGAGGGGGCAACCTTGTTTAACTCCGATATCACACTTTATATCTTTCGACCACCCCTCATTTCTCTTTAACTTGGCAATTACATTCTCGTATAACCTTATAGCGGCCGCTCTTAGCTCGAAAGGAACGTTTAGCTCTTCTAATATATTCCATAGGTTATTTCTAGGAACCATATCGAAAGCCTTTCTAAAGTCCACAAAACAATAGAAGAGATTGGATTTATCATTGCAGCATTCCTCCACAATGATCCTAAGCATAACGAGGTGGTCCGTTGTTGAGTGTTTCCTTCTAAAACCCACTTGGCCTTTGGCCTGCTTACCTTCACTCTCAAGCCAAATGCTCAACTTATTTTCCAAAATAATACCATATAACTTGGCTAAGAGAGGGCTGATCATAATTGTTCGATAATTAGAGGGGTTATTTGTATTCCCACTTTTAAAAATAGGGATAATGAGGCTCTGAGTCCAATGTTTAGGGAACCCTTGCTTGACCACTTGGTTGAAAAGCTTTTGGATGTGGGGGATGAGGACAATACCTCCAATTTTTAAGATTTTCGCCTAGTAACCTTCAATGTCTTTAGCTTTCCCATTTTCCAAGTGATTAACCCCAAAATCAATGTCTTCTAATGAGAAAACTTCTTTCGTTGTGAGCAGGGTTTCAAAATCCATGGTATTTGGAGATGCGTAAAGCTTTTTAAGATAAATTTAACGTCATACATATGAAGATAGAAATATAATATAACACTCGCATGATATTAAAAATTAAAACATACCTAAATGCATGATATTATATTAAAAATTGAAGCATATCCAAAAAATAAATGCATCATATTATATTAAAAATTAAAGCATATACAAAAAAATAAATGTATGATATTATATTAAAAATTAAAGCATATCCAAAAAGTAGATATTATTATTGAAACATTTTTAATATTTTAAAATAGAAACAGACCAAAAAAAGTATTATTAATTTTCTCTGATTATACAGTATAAAGTATTAATGTTGTTATTAAAATATTTTATTATTTTAAAAACTAAACGACAACTAAAAGAATATTAATTTTCTCTTAAAATATAAAGTAGCAGTTGGCCCAAAAAGTACAAAGAGAGGCTGATAGGATTTTTAAATTAAAATTTTTTTACAAGAAAATAACAATTGAGACTTTAAACTCAAATTTATTTTCTTGTGTATTTCTTTCTTAAGTTTATAATATGTAACTAAAACATTCTCGGATGTCAACAACATATTGGAATATTAAATACTAAATTGATTATGTCATATTTTAAAGTAATCTAACTAATAGATGAGATGATATTTTAATTTACAAAAATTGAGTGTATCAACATGATGAAATATTAAATACTAAATTGATTATGTCATATTTTAAAGTAATCTAACAAATAGATGAGATGAAATTTTAATTTACAAAAATTGAGTGTGTCAAAGACACATTTATACATGTGAAAGAATCTATTAAAAAAGAAAAGAAATTATAATGTGTGAGAGTGCAAGCTTCTGTGATCCATAACATATTAAATTATAATCACATGAGAATTTTAGGAATGATGGGTTTCGAACTACCAACTGTAGTTCATCATCAGGATCAACTACAGTTGGTAGTTCAAAACGCGTCGTTCCTAAAATTCTCATGTGATTTCCTACAAGATTTATAATTTAATAAATTATAATGTGGTTAAAAATTGTATTGTAATCTACAAGAAATTATAATATGGTTAAAAATTGTATTGCTAGATTATGGCCAAAAATAACTATTATATCTAGACTACACCTATTTTAAATACATATTGAGTGGTTCTAATAATTAAGAATGCATGCGTTTTTGTAAAAAGTTAAAAATTCAAATTCTATTCTTAAAGCTCATTTGCAAAAAGATTGGATATATATATATATAATTTTTAAAATATATCATAATTATTTAAAATCAAAACTTTATGATATGTTCTTTTAAATGCATAAAGAAAATAATTCGTCCTTATTATTACAAAACATATCTTTTTTTGAGAAAACTTCTTCCTATTTTTACAAAGCATTCATTTTGTAAAGATACATTTATTAAATTAAAATTTCTTACCCTTCATAACAATAAAAATAGTCACAAAATCTCCATCTCATGAAGAAAAAATACAACATACATTCTTTATTTACACCAAACATTTATAATTAAAATGCATAACAATAAAATGTCACGAAACCTCAAAACAAAATACGAGGAGAAATTCATATATTAATGTAAACATTTGAGTTTTCATTAACCACTCAATTCACATAAATCTATGAACCAACTTATTGATCCAAAAAAATAGATGATGTGATGATTTCGAAAGAACATTTCAAACAATAAAGATCAGAAAAGCTTTCACTGAGAAATCTAATTTATATGATAAAAATATTTTAATTTATTTAAGAAGAATGTTTATTAAAAAATTGTGCAAAAGGCTTCATAGGTATAACTTCTTGTCGCACACAATAATTACAAATAAATATTAATTAATAATATACATAAAAGATATTAATTGTCCTTTTTAAAGAAAATGGCCTCCAACGAAGGCAGAAATTTGGAACCTTTGTGGCGAAATCTCGAAGACGATGCTCAGCATACCTCTCACCCTCCTTGTAATTCTCCACAATTCTTGTAGCACGATTTGTTTTCGCAAGTCTGCTTGTACACCCTAAAATAATTATAATTATTTAAATACACACTCTCCCTTGTATAAAAATTAAATATCCTGCATTGGTTTTAAGTGAGTATAACGATAATTAAATTCATTTTAAAAAATAGTATTCTTTTACTTTTATATTTCATTTAATTGTTATTTTAGGAATATATTTATTTGATAATGGATTTCAAGAAAATTTTAGGAGTGACCGAAAACGATTAACCTTTTGTTGTGACGTGAAACAATTTACTTTTGCTGTCAGATTAAATTACTGAATATTCTGAAAATTCAATGCAATTTCAAAATATTCATTGAATTTTCAAAAATATTATCAAAATCCGCATCGGAAAAATACCCTCTGTATTGGTGATCAAGTTTCGATCTAGTTGAAACACACAAATACCCACAACGAAACCCATGGCTGCAAAAAGAGGATATACCTGCATCACATACACGCAAGGGTTGAGGATCTATTCTCAAAATTGCTCTACTTCAAGGTTAGAAAATGAAATACAGAATGTATATTATAAAATTGTTATCAGTGTTGTAAAACTCGGTATAGTCAATTAATTTAATTTAATTTAAGGGCACAAACCTCTAAAACTGAAAAAATAACAAAACTGGGAATGAAAAACTTAGGAAACTAAACGAAAAATGTGAAAAACATGGATAGTGTTTAACAAATAAAGCAAAAATGCCTGAAAACAACCAACCTCTAGCTTCACCCAGAGCGTCATTGTTTGGGTCAAACTTTGACTTTGTTGTTTGATGGAGCAATTAAACAAAGAAAACATTATATATATATATATATATATATATATATATATACAATTGTCGAAACATTTTAATATTTTAAAAACTAAACCATACAATAAAAATAAATATTAGTATTATTATCGAAGCATTTTAATATTTTAAAATGCAAAGCACACGGCAAAGTATTAGTTTTTTCATTGAGATATTGTGGTATATAACAAGACAGCCACCCATAATGGATCAACCGGCATTATTGTGCTATGTTTATGGCTCTTATATATTTGACATGGAAGCTCAAAGGTCAACCTAGTTGTTTTGAGAAGTAGCAAAAAGACAACAATTTTAATTCATAGAAAAAACTTTAAAAAGTCGAAAAAAAACAATATAAAAAACATAAATATTTGAAAAAAAACGACAACAATATAAAAAACATAAATTTTATTAGTTATTCCAATAGTCATATAAACATTGGTCAAAATGGTGCCTTTCATATAGTTATTAGTCCCTGCGTGGACTATAGCAATCGATAGATCATTGAATTTCTATTAGTTGTTGTGTTGATCGAACTTTTGCACACGTTAATCTTGTTTATCCAAACTTTCGAAATATTTATTTTCAACATTCAATTTTTTATGCCAAAGTTTTTTATGGGAGAAAGTGGACCTCTTATTGTCGACTTATCTTCATTTCTCCATTTTTTTTTGTTGATCTAAACTTTTTATCCAAAGTTTTTATTTTTTGTTGATCCAAACTTTTTAACCAAAGTTTTTATTGTTGAACCAAAGTGTCGGCCATCGTTTCTTGTCTTATCCAAAGTCTCTGACTCGTCTTTTGATTTTTTTGCAGGTGGTGGTGTTGTACGTAGTTGTTGATACTTGTGCGAATGGAAGCTCCTTAGTGGTGGTGTTGTATGCAGGTGTTGAAACATCTGTGAATGGAAGCTCATGCTTGTGTTTATCTTTTACTGCAATTTTTTCCCCTTGCTTTTAGAGTCTGAGGATTTGGAGTTACTGCAATTTTCTCTCCTCGCTTTTAGAGTCTGAGGATTTGTAGTTGAACACCCGCACCAGGTTGGCCTTAATCCTTTCAAAATCTTCCACCAACATTTCATATTGCTTTATGACTTACTTAAAGGACTTACAATCCATTACAAATCCATTATTCTGGTAAATGTTTGTCACAGAGTGCTAGAGTGTCTTCAAACGTTATACTTTCTTGGAAATTCCGCTGTCACCATGAATCTGCCTCCATGAATCATGAATCTGCCGCCATGAATCTAGAATCTGAAATGTAAGCATCCTCCTTTATATTTTCTGAAGGTCGAATCTGTAATGTATTTTCTGTATTTTATGAAGGTCGAGTCTAAAATGTAAACATTGTATGTGGTTTGCTTTACCGTTTTCCCAAACCTTGCTTGTTGTTTTCCTCTGAGCCTGCTTTGCCATTTTCCGAAACCCTTCTTACCGTTTTCCAAAACCTTGCTAGGGTTTGAAGAAACGAGGTGGTCATTGGTATTTCACTGAACGGATAATGGCAAGACCACACCTTCGCAGGAATCTACGTCTTATAAAGTGGGCGTAGCATTTATGCCAATTGGAAAATGATAGTTATCAGACAACTAGAGGAAGGTGCAAGAAATCAGAGGGAAATAAGGGGCCATATATACAGGAACAGGCGTGTTCGTGATAACTGTGTATCGAAAGGCGAGCCAGCACAGCCAACCGGGGGTTTTTATGTCCAATATGGACTGACAACGATGATGATTGTGCTTAGAATCTATGCTTTTGGGCCTTTCAGCCCTTAGAGGAGTCTTAATACCAGAGAGCCTTTGAGTATAGTCGAGTGCCCCATCGTTGCATCCCCTGCTCTCTAGTGGTATCTTCTAATTAAGGACATTAATAAGGCATGTCCTGATAGTTGATTCCACTGGATGTTCCAATATTTATCTATGTGACAATATATGATGTACTTACAACATATGTATCACCCTTGAGAGGAGGAGCAACATAAGAAAATTTTCTATGTTATAAATACATATCTACTCGAACACCTTTCATTCAATATCTATTTCCCCATCTGCTCTGTCTGAGATGGCTCTTCTTGCCTGCATCCTTCTTCGCTAAGGTTATCCTGATCCGGGCTAAGCACTCAACAACACTGGAAACGTTTCTCATTATTTCTAAGAACAAGTTGTGAGGCAGATATTTGCACTGGGAGGAAGGCTATATGCATAAATCGGACTCAACATTTAGGTGCATCCCTATTGTATCTCCCTCCATGTCCCTATAAAATTCATATCAAAGTGAAATGTAAGCAGTAAAGTGTTTTAGAGCTGGTTGGGCATAGTAAGGCTAGGGTTTGAGGTTTTTCTTGGTGATATGACTTGACTTCAGCAAGGTTTCCTCTTCTCTTATCGCCAATGTTGTATATTTCCATGGCCGAAGCCTTGGGAAGAAAGTCAAAAAAGCAATCGAACGATAAACCATTTGCAATTTGCAAAATTTATCCTCTTGCCCAACCTTCTGCCGACTTTCTCTGGTCTAACCTTTTGCTAGCTTTCTCTATTTGGATGGCTTTTATAGCCTAATTTTACATCAAAATAGAACTACTAAAAATGTCTTTTCGTTGTAGAATAAATATCTTAGGAGTTTGCATGGCAACAACTTCAGAAAGCATAGAGCATTAGGAATTGAGTTGTTGCAAAAAGGAATAAGAGGTAAGGTTATGGGCCCACAGGGGTAGACAAATGGAATAAGAGGTAAGGTTGTGGGCCCATAGGGGCAGATAAATGGGAGAATCCTAGGCCACATATGTACTGTATTTTGCATGTCTTACACACATATTTACATAGTTGTCTTAAAGTGTTGACACAAGTATCTTATAAGTATTTTGTTTACACAAATGTTTACTAAGTATTTTGTTTACATGAGTATTAAGGTGTTCGCTTCCTTTTCATCCACTGCTTGAACAAGTTTTGAAGGAATTCTCACAAGTATTGAAGAAATTGTCAGTGGTACAGTACCTTATGCTCCTTTTGTTGTTATTTTGATGTTTTTTTGTTGTTATGCTATGCTTCTTTTGTTGTTATTTTGCTGGTTTTTGTTGTTAAAACCTTAATCGTTGATTATTAATTGAACAAGTAGTGTTTTATGTTATATGGAAACTTGATAATAGATGGTAAAATTTACCTATTTTTATTTTGACAACGGTGGCTACATTGTCAATTTTATGTTTGCATAATCAAGTAGGACAGATATCAATGCTTCATTCATCCCTTTGCTTCATTATTGTCCTAAAATGTTGTGATATAATGCTAACATTAGGGTGAAGGTACTGTATTTAGTAGTTGGGATTGACCTCCTTCAGAAGGACTACCCTAATATACATATTGCATACAACAAGAATAGTAATTAGAGAAAAATTGGAGGTTTCCGGTGACATGTAACTCTAGATGTTGTGTGAGTATAATTGGATGTGAGGGAACAACGGTGTGACTAAGAGATAGGGAACATGATTGGTAGCTCATTGTAGATGCCATTTTGACATGTACAGGCAAATTTGTGCATCTTTAGCTTCTTCCTCTAGCTTCACACCTTGAACCATTCTTGGTTCCGTACTTTCCTCTTGACAACTTTCTCATGGCTCGATGAGCTCTAATCTGCTGCAAATAAATCTCTCATGTATTATGATGTCTCCATATTCAACTCAATGCACTCCCTTGTTCATCTTATCTTTCCACTTTCCCTTGAAATTCTAATGTGTGCTTCTTGGGACGCTAACAAATCAAGCACTGTTTCCTCTAGATGTTGAATGGACACAGTAAGGTCCGTGGAGATAAAGGTAACATCTATTTGGAAGCTATTTTTTATTCATTTATAATGTCTCTTGCATTATCTTAATCAATTGAATTGGCTAACGTTTGGATTTTCTACCTAGTTAATTTCATTAACTCTGTATGGGTTGTTTACAAGAAAGGGTAGACAATTTCTCATTTAATAGCATGAAACATTATCATAACATGGTTTGATGAGATAACTTGGAGAAATATTTAGCAGATAAGTCTGTAGCTAATCCAATGCCACTCTTCTGTTTCCCTTGCCCCCAACTAGGAATAAAGAAAGAGAATATGTAAAAGACACATTTTTGGAAATGCAAGAGAGTTCGGGTTTTGGCTCGACCGATGAGGCCAAAAATATTATCAAATTTGCAACAAATTCCAATGAAAGAACATTTGCTTGGTATAAGGAAGAAAAGTGAAACATTAGAAACAATAGACTGTAGACAGTAGACTGTAATAAATATGTCAGACAAGCTAAGTGACAAGTAAAACTCAAACTGGGTGTGAATCAACATATTGAACGGTTCAGAGTGTGATAGACGTTTGTTAGTGTGTGATAATAATTAGTCAAAAGAAAATGTAAAATCCTAAAAGCAAATGTAAAAGCCTAAATTTATTTAAGTAAATTTAGGATGCTTAAATTTGTTCTTTGGTATCACAATTTTGGTTGTGTAAAAATTTTAGAAACA
Organism: Pinus albicaulis; assembly: GCA_034641835.2. Lineage (NCBI taxonomy): Eukaryota > Viridiplantae > Streptophyta > Pinopsida > Pinales > Pinaceae > Pinus > Pinus albicaulis. The sequence goes on along the minus strand of CM076577.1, from coordinate 1,116,968,715 downwards.
ACTGATGCACATGTCACTACTGAGATGCCCTTGAAGAAATTTCTTCAATGCCTTCTCCTCTTGAGATTCTAAGAATGTTGAAAACAACATAGAGATGTATACCCTTACACCATTCCATGTCAACAAAGCCTTATCAAAATGTTGAGTCAAGTTACCAATAAGAAATAGATTTAATGCTTATAGAATGTCACTTTTCATTCATGAAATTCAAATTAGAATATACCTAAGAGGAGCTAAGATTTGTGTGTTAAAAAAATCCCATACACTATAGTAATCAAAACCTCAAATAAATTATGCAAGATGTCTATAATAGTCTTCAAAAATGTACCGTAGACATGATTTATGACCTTAGTATAGAAGTGATAAGTAGATCTTAGATGAAGGCTTATAATAAGGCATTGGTCACAATTCAAATTCTGAAATGAGCCATAATATGCCTAAGAAATTTTAGCGCCAAAATATTATTCAAATTACTTCAGTTGTATGTTGTTTTGTGGATTAATATGGAGATGATATGGTTCAACTAATTACAAAATTTATTTTGATTCATTGATAGTTGAACTAGTACTAGGATTTAATAGAAGACATTATGAGATTTGCCTGAATTGACCTTCAACTGAATCTGTCAAATTACATCACTTCTTTTAGGCTATTAAATATTTGAAATAAGGTTCATCGAGTGAGATATCATAAATAAAAACATGGATACGATGCCTATGGTTTTCTTGGGCTACTTAATATAAAAACATAGGATACGATGCCTATTGTTTGCCTAGGCTACGACCCAGTAATTACTATAGAGGCATGGCTTTCTTAGAGGAAGAAAAGGTGGGCCTTCTGAGTATAAATAAAAAATTTAAATTCTCTTATCCATCTGATTTTATCCACAATTACTGTGTTTCAAAGGTGACACTTGTTTGGATTAAGTAGAACTCTATTATGAACAATATCTTTAGTTGTCTTGTTCACTAGAAGGATAGACTAATTGTTACCAGTAGATATACGTTTCAGTTTGCAGATATTAGGAATGGTCTTGAAGTACATATATTGTGCTCCCACGTTTAATTCTAGACCACATGAAATACCAAGCTATTAAACCATTACAAGTCTGCATCTATTCAACCATGGAATATCATTAGCATACCAAAAATTTTTGAGTGACATATATCGATTTGAAGATAGCTCCTTTTTCATGTTAATATTTTTCAGTTTATGCATATTTAGATGAATATGGAACCAACTGATGTGAATTTGAGTATTTACACTAGCCACGTAATTCCCTGGTTCTTTGTCATTTGCACTGATTATTAAGTTCGCATTTCTTTAGTTGAATTTTGGTGAAATTTTGAATTAAATATTTTAGTTGGTTTTGTACAAATTTTCGAGAAACTTTCTCAGAGAGTTGTATTATTCATTCCATCTTATAATGGTATGTACATTTTCCCAATGCCAAGTTTCGGAAAAAATTTCCTGCTTAGAGGCCGAGATAGAATCAATATTTATTCTCCTCTATGTTGAGTATATTTTCTTTTGTCATTCTGGTAATCATATCTTATACAGCTCATTTCATGTCCAGAGTTGTCCAAAGGAGCCCCATTCCTTAGCATCCTTTCTTGGTTCCTCAACCTTGTCCCTTATAGGAGATGAGTAGCAGGCCTTGTAGACTACATAGTTTCCTTCATACATTTTTATAATACTAAAGGTTAATTATAAAGTTGTTTTACATTAAATGTGTATGCAACCATTAGGAGATAATTCTGTAATCCTTTCCTCTTATATTTCCTCACATCTTACTATATATTAAAAAAAAATTGATCTAAAATGAATCACTATATAATTTGTCATCTATTTTGACACTTTTAGATTGGAAAAACTGAAAAAAACAATCTAACATCAAGAGTTTTAACCAATTACCAAATCTCTAGAGCTCAATCTCGATCCATCATCTGCCAATCCATTGTGTCTAATTGGGTCATTGCTTCTGTTGACACCTAATCCTATGGATGGGTGTGCATATGTATTTTTGTATATTATTTATTATTAGGAAATAAGGAAGGCCAAGAGTCATTGGGAGCTGAATCCCAATAGCCTCACCTCCCATCTATATAAGCATGTACATTCTTCAGCTAATACACATTCTAGTTTTGAGGAGTTACCTCCAGGTTTGACATCAGAGCCAGCCCCACAATTGGCATTTCTGCCCTGTGGTGTAACTCCCTATCCTTTGCTCAGTCAATATTTTTTAATAGTTTTTGCTGCTCATTAATTGCTAGACTGTTATTCTGCATTTTTTTTCCCTATATATCCCTGACATTTGCAGCTCCAGCTCCTGCAGCTCCTGAAGACTGCAGGCTCTGTCAATCTGCAAATTGCAGGCTCTGCCATTCTGCAATTCCAGCAGTCCTCCAACTCTGTCATTCTGCAGATTCAATTTCAAATTTTTTTTGTAACGCCCTTTTGGGCCTCCTCCTCTCCATTCATTCCTGCGCTCCTCCATTTTTCCCTTACCCATCGCCTTCCCTTCCCCTACCTGCATTCCCATTCTCCATTCCTCCATACAGCGCTTTGCCTCTCCCCTCATTTCAACATACGCCTCCCATCCCTCACTCAATCTGCGCCCTACACCCTCTCCCTCACACACCTCCCTCTCCCTCACTGTTCCATTCCCAACGCACTGTGCCTACCCAACATACTGTTATATTCCCAACGCACTGTGCCTACCCAACGCACTGTTATATTCTCAACGCACTGTCCTTTCTATTACAACGCTGTCATTGCATGGTTTAATACCACCTGTCTCAGTTATAATACGCTCTGTCTCATGGTTTAATACCGCCTGTCTCAGTTATAACACTGTTCATTGTATTAATACAGCGGTCCATTCATATCAAACGCTGTCAATTGTTCACATGCAATACGCCGCATTACCATTGTGTAAACGCTGCACTGTCTACATTCTTCTCTGTCAGTTATAAAAACGCTGTTTATAATACCACTCCTCCGCGCTTTTTATAACATCCACAGTCCACGTTATTTATAACATACACTGTTTTACGCCCCTGGCACGCACAGTCATCATGGGTTAAATACGCTGGTTTGACGCTATCTGCACCGCCCCTCCTGCGTTTTACATTAAACCACTGTAATACCACTGTCTGTTTCCGCCTCCCACCATTACTACCCTTCCATACACTGTAATACCACCTTTTATTCCGCGCGTCAACATACAAAACCGCAGTTTTAAATATTACAACAGTCCATTGCATATATTACAAGAGTCATATATTTGTCATTTAAAATCGTTGTATATTTCCGCCCCAGTTTTAAATACCATGTTATATACTGTTGACGTCGACAGCAGGGTTATATACCATGTTATTTTTGTCATTTAAAATCGTTGTATATTTCCCATAGTCATATAATACGTTGTCAAGTTTCATTGTCATTTCATATACATAACTTGTCATGGTATGTGTAATGCGCCCCCTCCCATAGTCATATGATTCCCATTCCTTTTATATATCGCCCCCCCCATCACCATTTCACAATATCGCCCTTCCATTCCATATCATCTTTTCACATACAAATTTTTTCCCCAAACAAAAAAAAATACATTTTTTTTGTGCAGAATTCAGATTTTTAGCAAAGAGCTTGAGTTTTTTGAATCAGCTTTTTTAGCAAAGTGTTTCTGTCCTTTTAAAATTCAGCATATTTGCAGCAAAGAGTTTTTTCAGTACATTTTCCAGCGAGATTTTTTTGTTTTCTCTCCTTCAAGAGAAATTTTCCAGCAGAATTTCTTTCTCTCCTCCTTCAAAAGAAGATGACAGTCCCTTCATCTTCTAAAGAGGCTGCCTACTTGGCACAAAGAGAAAAGAGACATGATTTAGGTCCATCCAAAGGAAGAGAAGACAGAAGACGAAGAAGAAACTTTAGAGAAAAGGGGGGTAGACAATCTAAAGCTCAGCAGCAAACAAATCAAGACAGAGGTAAAATTGATGACAAAGACAAAGGTAAACCAGTTGAATCAGCTCATTCTGTTCTAGCACATTGTAACAATGGAGTAACTGAAAACCTATTTGATGTTTCATTTACTTCATGGAGAGATGATTGGTTGCTAGATTCAGGAGCAACATGTCACATGACATTTAGAAAAGATTTTTTTAAAGATTTCACTGACAAAGTTGATGGAGCAGTATATTTCGCAGATAAATCCAAACTCAAGCCATCAGGGCTTGGCACAGTCAGGCTTAAACTGCCTGGTCTTCCTGATCATATCCTACATGAGGTTCTATACCTCCTGGAGTTGAAGAGAAACTTGCTGTCCCTGATCGAAATCCGGCAGCAAGGACACTCAGTTCACTTGTTTGATGGCAAGGCAGAGGTCAGATCAGCATCAGATCACTCACTTGTCATGGAGGGAATAGAAGAAGGGAGACTTTTGAAGCTGAAAGGTTCATCTGCTCATGCTCAAAAATTTGCATTCAGCTCATATCATGATGAAGGTACATTTCCATCAAGTCTTTTATGGCATGCTAGATTTGGACACTTAAATTATGACAGCCTTCGTTTGTTGAAGAAAAATGGTGTTGATGAACTGCCTACAATTCCTAGAAAACCTAAGGAATGTGATGCTTGTATTCTAGGAAAGCATAGCAAACAACCATTTCATGATTCACACTCAAGAGCACATAGGAAACTTGAACTTGTTCATTCAGATTTATGTGGCCCTATGCCTCTTGCTTCTGCAAATGGAAACAAATACATGATGACATTTATTGATGACTACACCAGAATGTGTTGGATTTACTTACTGAAGAATAAGTCTGATGCTTTTCAAACTTTCAAGAATTTTCATGCATGGATTGAAAATGATGCACAAACACATATTGGCTCTCTACGTACCGATAATGGAAAAGAATACACTTCAAACGAATTTGAAAATTATCTTCGTCAACATGGAATCAAACATCAAACAACTGTGCCATATAATCCACAACAGAACGGTGTAGCTGAAAGAATGAACAGAACCATCTTAAATATGGTCCGCTCCATGTTATTTTTCAAGAATGTAAAATTGATGTTTTGGGCTGATGCAGTTCTATGTGCTGTTTACATAAAGAATAGGTGTCCTTCAAGTTCAATTAGAAACAAAACTCTTTTTGAAATGTGGCATGGCCACATTCCTTCGGTAAAGCATTTCAGGGTCTTTGGGTCCACCTGTTATGCCTTGATACCCAAGGGTCAAAGGAACAAACTTGGTGCTAGAAGCAGAAAATGTATCTTCTTGGGGTACTCCAATACCTCCAAAGGATATCGCCTCTATGATGAAGCAAATAAGAAGTTTGTGATAGCAAGAGATGTCATATTTCTTGAATCTTCCAAGAGTGACAAGGTTGTTGAGCGGCAACTTGATCGCCTGGACAGATTCACACATGCAAATTCTTTCCAAGAGTTTGATAATGTGATTCCACACCTTGAAGGGGGGATTCCGATATTGAATCAAACCGTGGAATCATTTCCTGAACCACACTCTCCCCCACATGAAGAAACAACCACGGATGACACATTGGATGATGTGATCGACAGAATTGGGAGATTGAATCTTAAATCAATCCCAACTCAGTCAAGTGACCAGCCTGGGCCATCTCAGAAAGGTCCTCCCAAATGGCTGACAAAGACACTGGAGGATGTTCATCCTGATGAGGTTGGAAAAACAAGAACAAGAAGTTCCACTCAAGAAATCGAAGGTGATGTAGATAATTCTGATTCCCCTGTTGATATGGATATTGCTTATAACTGTGAATTGAGTTTGTCTACAGATCATGAACCAACTTCCTTCAAAGAAGCCGCTTCTCATGATGAATGGAAAGAAGCGATGCAGAAGGAGTATGATGCCTTGATAAAGAATGGCACTTGGAAGCCGGTTGATCCGCCTTTGGGAACGAAACCAATTGGCTGCAAGTGGGTCTACAAGAACAAGTACAAAGCAGACGGCTCACTTGACAAGCACAAGGCCAGGCTTGTGGAAAAAGGATTTGCACAAAAAGAAGGAGTCGATTATGAAGAAACTTTTGCTCCCACAGCAAAATGGACCACCATCCGGACTCTCTTTGCCTTAGCAGCTCAGAATGGATGGAAAGTCCATCATATGGATGTAAAAACAACCTTCTTGAATGGAGATCTAAAGGAGAAAGTTTATATGTCCCAGCCAGAAGGATTTGTGATAAAGGGTCAAGAACACAAAGTTTGCAAACTTATAAAATCCTTTGTATGGCCTCAAGCAAGCACCACGAGCCTGGTATGAGAAATTGACTGAGCATCTTCTGAAACTTGATTTCAAACATTTTGATCTTGATGATGCAACTTTGTTTGTTAAGAAAGTTGGAAAAACAGTTGTATATCTTGTGGTATATGTAGATGATCTTTTGATAATAGGAAACAATGAGAGCTATATTGCATCCATGAAGAAAGAGTTGAAGAGAGGTTTTGAAATGACTGATTTGGGTCATGTTCATTACTATTTGGGTATTGAAGTAATTCAACATCCTAAATTCATATTTCTTTCTCAGAAGAAGTACATTGGAGATCTCTTGAACAAGTTTGGCATGGATGACTGTAAACCCTTAAGCACTCTAATGGAACAAAACTTGAAGCTCACATCTATTGAAGGGAAGGAATTTGAGGATGCAACTAAGTATAGACAGCTTGTAGGAAGTCTTATCTATCTGACCACCACCAGACCTGACATCTCATTTGCCGTTGGAATCCTCTCAAGGTTCATGCAAAAACCTTGTGAAGGACATTGGTCTGCTGCAAAAAGAGTACTAAGGTACTTGAAGGGGACTCAAGACTTTGGACTCAAATATACACAGGTAGGCGACTTCAACTTGACCGGATACTCTGATTCAGACTTTGATGGCGACAAAGAAACAGGGATGTCTACTACAGGTTACACCATGAGTCTTGGATCAGGAGCCGTCTCATGGAGATCACGCAAACAGTCAGTTCCAGCAGATTCCACGACCGAGGCAGAATATGTGGCAGCAGCTGAAGCAACAAAGGAAATTGTGTGGCTTCGGAAAATCCTGGAAGATTTGCAGATGAAACAAATGTATTCCACTCCACTCATGATCGACAACACTTCTGCAATAAAGTTGGCCAAGAACCCAAAGTTCCATGATCGAACAAAGCACATCAATACAAAGCACCATCTCATTCGACATCATGTTCAGGCCAAAACCATCCATCTACATCATTGTTCCACAAATGAGCAAACTGCTGACATCTTCACCAAAGCACTTGGAAGAGAAAAGTTTGAAAAGTTCAGATCGATGCTTGGACTCACCAACATCCCTTCGGATTAAAAGGGGGAATGTTGACACCTAATCCTATGGATGGGTGTGCATATGTATTTTTGTATATTATTTATTATTAGGAAATAAGGAAGGCCAAGAGTCATTGGGAGCTGAATCCCAATAGCCTCACCTCCCATCTATATAAGCATGTACATTCTTCAGCTAATACACATTCTAGTTTTGAGGAGTTACCTCCTGGTTTGACAGCTTCTTTATCCTTTTCTGCCAAATTTGATTGAAAGTCACCATCCATCAGAATATATGGTTGCCAACCTCTATAACCGCTAATGGCATAGGAAACTTTTTCTTGTAAGGTATGAAATCTTCATCACAAACTTATGTCCTATCCTTCAATCTAATTTAGCTATGATGTTGCTCTTTATCTTTTGTCTTTTGCAATCTTCATCTTTGGTCTTCTTTACCTTAAATATTATTTAGTGCTCATTTTGAACCTGCTAAATATAAATAGTGTCTTTATTGAAGCCCATGTAAAAAAAGTCACCATCCATCATAATATATGGTTGCCAACCTCTATAACTGCTAGTGCTATAAGAAATCTGAACTGAGTGCAAATGATCTTTTCTATCCTTACTTTGCCTGCCCATCTCTTGTAGGGAATTGTACCATGCTATTGGGATAGAGATTCAGAAATAGGAGTTAATCCTTCATATTCTCCTTGAAAAATTACTAGTTTTTAACTAATTTGTTTTCATTGGTCCAACCTTCATATTTTTCTTCTATAGTCTTTGCCTTCAATATTTTTTAACTATGTTGTTCCTCTTTATCTTTTGTCTCTTGAAATATTCATCTTTGGTATTCTTTACCTTCAGTCTTCTTCATTTTGAATCTGCTAAATATAAATAGTGTCTTTGTTGAAGCCCATGCAAAAAAAGTCACCATCCATCAGAATATGTGGTTGCCAACCTCTATAATCGCTAGTGCTATAGGAATTTTTTTCTTGTACATGGTTCATCAACAGGAAAAAAATTCTTGTACACGGTTCATCAACAATTATTGACAAACATTTTATGTTCTGTTGCATCATTATCAATCACCATCCTGGGTTTTCTTTTGCTCACTTCTAACCACATCTTGGCTTTTTGTGGATTACCCTCAACTATTATGTAACCATTTGTCTTTTCTCCTCTTCCTTTTCTGCAATAACCAAGGCTTTGTCCTCTACTTCTTCCAATGAATAAAACCCACATGATTGGTTACATTACTAATCGGTGCTAATAAAGTCATTATTTGTAATTTCGGTAATCACACTTGATGTTTTTTTTATTTATTCACATAGATATGCACTTTTAAGGGAATCTTTTTGTGGTCTAATCATAATTACTGATATTTTAACTCACATCAAGGATTTAGTGTAGTTTGGAAATGTTTTTTGATCTCTAGGCTTCACATTATGCTTACAAATTATATGCTACAAAAGGATCCTCCTCATGTTTAGCAAGCACTAACCTACATTCTCCAGTTACCTTTTAACTCTTTTAATTTCAAGCGTTAACTCTTCTAGAGTTGATATTTGAAACTCGATAATTTCAAGTGTTAACAGATCTCAATATTCATCAGTCGGTGTCCATAATACATACATGTAAGAATTCACCAAACAAAATCATAAATTTTAGAACACCTAATGGCCAGCATCATGTTTCAATCATTATTTTCATGGCCACTCTCATGTGATGCATCAGTATCTAGATTATGATTATTGTGCAGTCATAGTGAGTCATGTGATTCCTTCTCTATTGACGGGTGAACAATGTCAAATAATCCGATTCTGTTTCACACAAACTCATCCTCATTTCATTGCTATACATCATCTTAATAAAAAAATTTCTTCCACTCTAAAAATTGTGGACTATTTTCATTTAATGCATTTATTTTGTTGGAAACAATCATATTTATTGTTTCTTGATTTCATCAATCTTCTTTGGAAATCTGTAGATAGGAGCAACAGAATAATTTTATAAGGTAATTTAGTTTCTGCAAAGACAATTGCACAGGTAAACTTTGATAAGTACTTGGAAATGATGGAAGAAGTAATAGATGTCGATAGTTACAAATTTAGATTACAATGCATTGTATCTGATAACATTGATTGTGTATTAAAAAGAAATGGTCTGTTTAGATTAGATGCATTTTCATATATTGTAGGATATTTTTTGTTTAATTCATTTGAAGTGCTTCTACATTTTTGTTATAATTCAAATCAATTGGGAAATCGATTAATACAACGTTTTCTATTTTTCTTAAACAACAACGATGTTGAAGAAATAGAGTCATGTCAATATGAACTAGCATCTGATTTTTTGTACTAGTTACATGGAATCACTGATATTGATACATATCTTCGTAAAATGTGTTGTTATGCATCGAAAAATGTAAAGGAATCTGAACGAGTGCTATGGTGGGATTCATTTTGCATACGCTGGTTAACTAAATGGCTAAATATATCAATTGGAATTTGGTCATTAACAAGAAAGACAAGATATTTTCTTTTTAATCAACATGAAAATACAATTTGCGGAGACAACCTCTTTAATGCAATTTTCTATTTAGTAGCAAAATAATTCGACGCACAATGTTTACGAATTTACATTGTCCAATTTTTTTGTTATGCACTTATTCATAGAAATCAACAAGCATTGCATTGTTTAGAACATTATCTAATAGTTGATGTGATACAGTATACAAGGAATAATAATTGGAAACAATATCTCATAAATATGGCAATTCCATATGAAAAGTGACCAATATAGGGTGGACCATTCTTTTTGCAATGGATATCTATCATATTCAAAGTGAAAATCCAGTTGTGGTCCTCTATAACTAGTAACTTTGTCAATTATAGTTTTTTTCATTTGAAATTCAATCATGTTTTTAATATCATGTCATTCAAAAAAGATACATTACACATCCATTATGAGCCAATGATACAAAAACAATATGATCATGATAACATTTTGCAATATGTTGTAGTAACAAAATCTACAAATGCTAATGAAAAAATTGACATGCATTCTCAAGTACATTTCAACAATGATGTTTAATTTGAGATATCATTTCATTTACAACAAGTGTTTCAAACTAAGTGCTATAAGCTAATTATCACAGAATAAAGCAATTCATACGTACAAGAGGAAAATCTAGTGAGATGAATCAATTCATATATACAAGAGGCAAATGCAATGACATATGCAATAATGATAACATATTTCCTCAAAAGAGTTTACTAGAAACAAAACAATCTATTTCTGAGATATGATCTGATTCACAAGATATTAGTCCAACTAAGTGTCCTAGACTTATTTATCACAAAATAAAATGATTCATACATACAAGAGGCAAATGCATTGACATATGCAACAATCAAAATATATTTCTTCGTAAGCGTTTATTAGAAACAAAGAAATCTATTGATGAGATACTATCTGATTCACAGGATAGTAGTCCAACTACGTGTCATAGGCTTAGTTATCACAAAACAAAACAATACATGCGTACAAGAAGTAGATGCAATGAAATATCCATTAATGTTTCTGAAGCCAACATAGATGACGAAACTATGAAAATTACATATAAAAAAACATCTTCTAATGAGAAAACACGAATGACATTTCTTGGATTAAAAAAAATACTTTGCAATGTCGGAAACGATAAAAATGGTATAATAAGAAAACAAATTCGTCGAAGAAAAAAATATACAAAATACATCTTTATGAAACAAGTCCAAGACACACTTGAAAATACATGTGCAGTTTGCACCAAATTGCATTTTGCAAAATTATGACATGCTTCACTACAGATCTGCAAGAAAAGCATATGAATTTGACATAGAACAATAGGACCTTTAGAATTGAAAACATATGTTTTTCTTGCAAAAGAGCACTTCAAACGGGAAAGCTTACACAATTTGCAACACCTGAACAAATAAGACGTAACACTCTATTACCAACTGTAAAAGTGCATTCAGATTTAGAAGAAAGACTTGTGTCATTAAGAATTGCATTTGCACAAATCAGACAACGGGGATATAAGTGATAACAAATTGGCTTAACATGATCAATTATCAATGTACCAATTCATATGGACATTATGCAAAAACCATTGCCACAATATCTAAGTGATACGATGACAATTGCAGTTGCATTGAAAAGACGATTGCAATACAAAAATGCATATCAAACAGGTAAAGTGCGTCCAATTTTTTTCACGAAAGCATTGAATGAGTTATGTTCTAGAAGTCTATATAAGGCTGAGAACGTTTGTGTAAATGAGAATTCGACCCATATTTTACAAGAAAAATAATGAAAACATCGTACAAAATGCAAATAGTGATAGTGGAAGTGATACAAATACTGATGCAAACAATGAACCGCTTACTGAAACATTAATACATGGATTAATAGTGTCACAACACATATATTATTTGCAAGACAAGATTACTGAACTTGCACCTGTTGAATGACAACGACCACTTGGGATTTTCAAGGACAAACATGCAAAAGAAATGGACTTTCCTACATTATTCTATGGTGATGCATGATGATGAAATCAAAAATAGATTTAGCTACCAAAAAATAGTATAATGGGAATTTTTACAAGCAAGTGGTGACTTCTCAAATCACACAACAATTTATTTTTTCAAGATAATGCGAATAATTATTGATAAAGTACTCTTTTGCATATGGGTAGGAATCAGAAAAGGGAAACTAAGAGGAAGAAAAATATTAGCAAAAGATGTCAAGTATTGAGAAACTTTGGAAAATTTATTGAAATCTAATATTGGATACGTATATTTCAGAAATATTCACATCTCTCCTCATCATTTGGAACAAATTTAAAAAAAAAACATATTTGCAATTATGCAGAAATTGGGACCTCCAACTTTCTTTGTGACATTTACAAGTGCAGAACATTGATGGAAACCATTAGTAGATACATTGGTCACATTTTTTAAAAATAAAGCAAATAAAAATGATACTTATACATTAGAAGATGATGGCATTAACTATCTTATAAGAAAATATCTAGTCACATGTATTCAGTACTATAGACACATAATTAATGTTGTAAAAAAAATGATATGTCACGATAGTACATTCTTCGAGAAAATATCTGACTACTATTTCATAACAGAGTTTCAAAATAGAGGTATTGAACATGAACATGGACTTTTATGGATAGAAAATGCTCCAATATGTGGAAAGCAAAGCAATCAAGATATTGAAAACTTTCTCGATAATTACATAACTTGTGATACATACCATTTGGAGCCAGATATTGCTAAATTCCATAAACATCACCATACAAGAAGTTGTAAAAACAAAAAAAAATCAAATTGTAGATACAACTTCCCCATGCTGCCAATGAAATCAACAATGATCATTGAACCGATTAGTGTAGATAATAAAAAACTCACAGACAAATCATTATCACTTCTGGAATTATTGGAATAAACAAATTACAATGATTCAATAACCCATGACAACTTCTTGATAGAAATAGGAGTAACAGAAGACGAGTACATACAACTATTACAATGTACAGTAAAACAACCAAAAAAATTTCTGAAATGAAAACCTTCTCACATTTGGAACAACATTTTTGCAAAGGAAATGCCAGCTATATGGAATGCAAATACAGATGCACAATTTGTGCTAAATTCATATGCTGCAACATCACATTGTAGTTCATATATGACCAAAATTGACAATTCCATGACAAATGCATTTAGAAGGATATGCAAACAGCATGAGAGAAATGAAATTGATGTTATGAAAATGATACGTAAACTTTGAAATAAATTACTTAATCTGCAACAAATGTCAGCTCAACAAGCAGTGCATATAGCACTTCCATTGCCATTGAGTTGTAGTTCAAGAGAATGTATATTCATAAATACATCTCTAGTTGATGAACGTACATTTATTCTTAAACCACCTATTCTCTTGAAACAAGAACCTGATGATTCATAAGATTTGATGTGTCATTCCATTATTGATTACTACATCAGATGCCCATGCTCCATTAGAAAAATTTGCCTTGCAGAATTTTTATCAAATTACAAGAAATATGACACACACATATCAAAAATGAAAAAACCAAATACTATACTCTTTGTCAAATATAACAAATACAAATATGTTGAAAACTTTTGTAGAGAGAAATTATTGTTATATGTTCCACTTGAAAAATGTGAAAAAACATTGAAATGACATTTCCCTGCATGGCAAGCTGCATATACATTACATGAAAAAAAAATCACACCAATGAAGCTAAATTTACATATAACATCAATCCAACATGGGGTGATTTAGAGACTGCAGCAAATGAACTAAATAGTTCTATGAATACCAATCAAATAAATAGTTCCAATTGTGAGGAATATGATTTTCAATCACACTTGCAATTTCCAAAACAATTTGAGATAAAAAAAAAAAAAGAATCAATCTTGGATTTAAAATAACCGCTCATCCATTTTTAATGGAAAGAAATGAGTATTACAAACTCAGAATAATGTTTAACAGAGAGAAACAATCAATTGTAAAAGATGTTGGAATAAAAAAAATAAGAAACGTCAATGAACGAACTTACCTATTTATTACAGCTAGTGCAGGGGTAGGAAAAACATTGATAGTGAAAGAAATTTTCCAAATTCTTATACGAATATATGATTCACAGAACACAACTGATCCTATGAAACCAAAGGGTCTAATATTAGCATATACAGGAAAAGCTGCATATAATGCGGGTGGAACAACAATACATTCTGCATTGCTAATTCCTTTTAACAAGTCTCAATTCTTTCCACTTAGCAAAGAAGTATTACCCAACTTATCAAATCTATATCAAGAAATGCAACTATATTTCATAGATGAAGCCTATATGATTGGTTGTCGTTTCTTATATTCTTTTGACAACAGACTTAGAAACATAAAACATGTCCAAACCAAATACTTTGGAAACATTGACATGATATTTTGTGGTGATTTCTACCAAGCGAGACCTATTCAAGACTCGCTAATTTTTGAAAAACCAAGAATCGACAATAAAACAATAACACATGATTTCTGGAAGGATAATGTTAAGTGCTTCCAATTGCATATGACTATGCGACAAACGGATGAAAAATTTATATCAATTTTAAATAGAATGTGAACAAATAGTCAAACTTGTGATGATATAACATATATTAATACAACTTGCATGCAACCTGTACCAAATGATCCAACATTTACCTATTTATTTTACAAAACAAAGACGTTGCAATGCATAACAATAAAATGTTAACAATCGTGTCTGGTAATGAAATTTTAATCAATGCAATTGACGAAGATGAAGAGAACAATGGAAATGTTCCAAGACATCGACATATAGCTAATTTTCCTTCACAACTTGTGATCAAGTTGAACATGCTAATTGAAATGTATTCTTGCAATTATGATGCACAATATGGACTAGTAAATGGTGCGGATGGAATAGTCAAATCATAAACTCATACAAATAAAGTTGTTGTTCTATGGATTAAGTTTCATGACCCTAATATTGGTCATCGAAAATCTAAAAAACTAGCTTATTTGTATACTTCAGACATAGCACATGATTGGATACCAATATTCCAAATATCAAAAGCAATGCCTATGTCACCAAACATGGTTCATCTGAAGATACAAAAACAATTCCCAATTCAACTTACATGTGCACACACAATACATAGGTCACAGGGTTTAACCTTGAATAGACTTGCACTTGACCCTACTGGAATACAAGTTCATGGCCTAGTGTACATAGCTCTGTCACATGTAAGAAACATAGAGTCATTATATTTGCTAAATTCTTTGACAAACAACAATTTCAAGGTTAAGCAAAAAGTAAATTGTGAAATGCAATGTTTGTAAAGCACTGCAAAATGGCAATTAGAATATGACTATTTATCAATACAATCATTGTGATCCATCTCCATTCTTTCACTAAACACTCGTAATCTTCATGCACATCTTAGTGACATATGCAGTGATTATCACACAATGCAATCTGACATCTTATTCTTACAAGAAACATATATGTCCCTGTCTATGCAAAATGAGTACTTCGCAAATTTCAGTTGCATCTCAAGTTGCATTAAGCATGGACTACTGATACTAATTAAAAAACATATAACTATTCTTGAACACATCCACTTTGAAGAGCATATTGTAGAAGCATTGTTGGAAAAAATAATAGTTCATGGATCACAAATTGCAATACTCAATATATATGCATCACCACATGCAAATTTGAACAATATTTTGAATGTCATTGCTAAAGCTTTATGTCATCTAGATTTAAAGGATATCATAATTATATTGGGGGACTTCAATATTGATATGTTACAACACAATCAGAAAACAAAAGAGCTGGGAAGCTACATGAACAATTACAATCCCCATTTTCTTATCAACAAAACTAATAGCATGCATAAATCATTCATTGACCATGTGTGGTCAAATGTAACTAATATACAATACAGAATTTTCATATTAGATACATATTGGTCTGATCATGATACAATATCTCTTGTCCTTCAGCTATGATCTACATATGAAACATTTTCCAAAATTGCAAATTTTGAATGTAGATTCTATCAATAAAACCCTTTTCAATTGAACAAAAATGGATGAGAAAAAATATCAACAACATGGAACATGAAAGAATAAAGTATGTACTTCTTGCTTTTTCTTTTATATGGTTTTTATATTCTTGTTCACTTTTTCCTTTTATATGGTTTTTGAAATTGAACTAAATATATGTTACTATTTATAACAATAGGGCAGTTGATGAAAAATAAAAAGAACAAACAAGTCAAAAAAGTCAAGAACAAGGAAAAAGTCAAAAAAGTCAAGAACAAGGAAAACTGATTGACCACAACAAAGAGAAAATTGAACAAGAAGCTACCAAAGAGTATGCCCATAATCATCTCCATCATTTTTTTTATTTCAATTTTTCTAGTTAAAAATTACTTACATTCATGAAATTAAAATATTTTGTATAGATATTTTTTAGAATAGTAATTGCGTAATTGCAACAGGATAACCACCCAATATATAGAAAACATGAGTCAAGTAGAGGATGTAAGCCAATCACCGAGTTTAAAGAGGTATGTTTATGACAACTATACAAATATGCCCAGATTCTGAATTTACAATGTTAATGCTTATTATATATTCACTGTCTTTTTACAATTGACTAATATACATATGCACAACTAAATTTATATAAATTAGAAAATGTTGGACAAGTAAAAAAAACACTAGTAGCCAGTCCCTTCAGGCAACCAAACAACAATACATGTATAGGTTAGTTACCATAAACTCTTCATTTATTGCTAATGCAAAATACATATGATAATATTACAATATATGTATAGTTTACTTATCGTAAACTCTTTATTTATTGCTTTTGAAATATGCAATTACTATTTTTAGTACAATTCAAATAGAATCAACAAGAGGAGAATCAAGCATCTTACCAAATGATGCAGTAAAATGGTATGCATATGCAGTGAAAAGGTATGCATATGCCATCTTATACTGTAATTTATTTATATTTCTACAATTTATAAAAAAACACAACATTATAGAAATTTTATACAAGTATCTAAATAAGAAATTTATACAGACAAAAACAACTACCTCCAGTTAAAGTATCAATTGAAGACTTGAACAGTCGTATTATTGGATAATTATTTTTCGAAGACATAATGGTTGTATATAGCACATTCCTTGACAAGGCAAACAAATCCCGTCAAATATTACGGGCTAATTTGACAAATGAAAAAGGAATGATGACTGTAACATTAAGTATACCTGTACACTTAATTAAACAACATGAACAAAAAATTATACAAGGCAAGAGTATATCTATTACAAATTTCAAAATACTGCCTAAAATCGTTTATGATCATGGTGATTGTGATAGAATAATTTCGCTGAATGAATCAAGTATCATAGACACTATGCCTGGAGTTTGCAACAAATATTATTTCATTCCAGATACGACCATTAAGCAGTTTGCAGAAAAAATAGAAATGTACCCAATTAGTACAATCGGTGTAGCTGTTACACTTGCCAAGAGAGTTGGATTGTACTACATATTGCATATCAAAGATGGAGATTCTGAAAATGATTGTACAACAGTATGTATTAGAATACCACTTATTCTTAATTTTTAATAAATAATATGTATTAATTCAATATATGACTATTCTAATTTATCTCTTACAGTTGCAATTTTTTGATACATATGAACAATAATTTATTTCAATGGAAAAACAATTGCAGAAAGGACAATTTCCCCTTATCCTTTTCAAAAATATAACAAAAAGGACAGATGTAAAAGAAAAAATAATTCGAACAACACATTAAACTTTCATAATTGAACTTAACACGGACGCAGTTAAGAATATTAGAAAACTAACGGTATCTAATCATGCTGTAAGTATAACAATAATGATCTTTTTGCTATTTTTGAATTTCATATGTAATATTGTATATTAACATTTGAATATTTTATAAACAAGTTGAAGGTATGCAAAAGGCATCAAATTCTTACTCAACTCCATTCGAGCCTATTTGTGTTATATGCAATTTTATTATCAGTTCATCCATACTAATAAGAAATGGAACAATTTATTGTTCAAAATGCAATAATAAGTGCCCTTTCATATACAAACATTATATAAACGCTAATAGAATCTATCACAAATTTTTTTTTCCATTGCACTATTAGGGAACCATTAGTACATGATTTACTTCCTCATTTAAAACCCATGTCATATGAACAATATTTGCAAGAAAGGAAACCATTGTCTACATGATACGCGATCTCAAAACTCATAGCAAGTTTATATTGAATGAAGATAGTGAACTATTACATGTTGGCTAACAAGTGAAAGATACATTAACATCTTGACTCGACATCTCCTCTTTTGAAAATTTCCTTTGCTCAATTAATAATGTTATGAATTTATTTTTAACTAATTCTTTGTTACGTAGATGAAAAATACCAACGACATTACAACTATTGGAATCTAATATGTTTCTTTATATTATCGACTTATTCCAATAGAACTATTTAATTTTCAATTGATGTACATTTATCAGGAAAATGTACTTAGTACACAATACTACACAATACTTTTGTACAATATTTTTTTATTACTGTATTGTTGCATAATTTCTGCTCATTATCATTATGTTCAATGAACTATATTAAGGATGATTTTCCAATTCTCTTGTCTAAACTCAACTCAATTACTACTTCCTCCTTTTCTTTAATATTTGAAAATTGCATTTAATTATGAACTAGGTACATTATCAGTATTACAAAATTATTTACATATGAATTTGATCTCTAACAATGCTTTGAAAACTTGACAGTTTTTTTCATCTGTAAATGGAATTGTTCTATCTTTGTCCTAATTTTACTCATAATTTTTACAAGTGTTACTCTGAAAGTCTGAAATTCATTATTAATATTCTAAGCATTCAGTCCTCTTTTATCAATATGCAATAAGTCAATATCCTATACATTATGAATACTTCTCTTTTATATCCAAGAATAGCAAAGTATCCCACTCATGGTGCAATATCAATGGCTTTTGATAATAATATGCTTGCCAACATGAACACATGAGAAGTAAGACATGGGAAACTATTATATCTATGCATAGAAAAAGCCTTATAGCATTAAGAATAGGCCTTTGGATATGGCATATTCTTCTGCTTCAACTGAAAGAGCTATAAGGATACATGGTATGAGTACACTCATGAACTCATTCATTCAGAATGATTTACGAATAGAGTTCACTACAATATGCATTTACTAATGCTTATTCTCTTTTTCCATTTTTTTAGGAACGGAAAAGGAAAAAGACATACTAGCATATGTCCTAGCTTGTCAAGTAAAAGAGCTATAAGGATACATGGTATCAGTACATTCCTATGTCCTATCTTGTCAAGTAAAATAGCTATAAGGATACATGGTATGAGTATATCCCTAAACTGGTTGATTCAAAATGGTTTACTGCTTCATTCAAAATGGTTTAAAATAGGATATTCCATTTTTCCATTGTTTTAGGAACAAAAATAGAAAAATACATACTAGAATATGTCCTATCTTGTCAGGTAAGAAGAAATATTGATACTTTTCTCTTATTTTCAGAAATTGGTGGAAGAAATTATATCTTAAGCATCAATAATTATCAGGATGGGTGGGCGGGTTCAGATCCTACTAACTTAATCTTTACAGGATGCTGATTATTCCTCATATTGAAGTCTATTTTGTAAAATAAGAAGAAATATTCATACTCTTCTCCTATTTTCAGAAATTGGAGGAAATTATATCTTTCAGAAGTGATAATTATTACTGTTAAATATTTAAAGGTTGTTTATTATTCCTCAGATGCAAGTCTTGGTGCTTTTATTCGATCATACCTTAGTTAAAAATGAAGACATGTACTTGGGAGTATTAGGAGTTCTATTTTAAAGCCTTTTTCTATTCTCCATATTTTTACCAGAACGGACACTTTTGTTATTGATCCATCTCTGTTCTTTCTTCTCTGTGAAGTTAAATAGTCTTGGTTCTCCCATGATATTTGAGAATGTTGGTATGTTCCCCATCTGTATCTGAATTTGTTCATTCTAAAATCATTAGCAATAAAGATCTCAAAATAGCTTTCATTTCTGCTAGTTACTTTCTGTCATTCATTAACAAAAGTATAAGTTTACAAGCTAATCATCTCCATCATTTTTTTATTTCAATTTTCCTAGTTACAAATTACTTACATTCATGAAATTAAAAGATTTTGTATAGCTATTTAGAATAGTAATTGCATAATTTCAACAGGATAACTAGTCAAGATATAGAAAACATGAGTCAAGTAGAGGTTGCAAGCCAATCACAGAGTTTAAAGAGGTATGTTTATGACAACTATACAAATATGCCCAGATTCTGAATTTACAATGTTAACGCTTATTATATAATCACTGTATTTTTACAATTGACTAATATACATATGTACAACTAAATCTATATAAATTAGAAAATGTTGGACAAGTAAAAAAGCACTACTAGCCAGTCCCTTTAGGCAACCGAACAACAATACATGTATAGGTTAGTTATCATAAACTCTTCATTTATTGCTTATGAAAAATACATATGATAATATTACAATATATGTATAGTTTACTTATCATAGACTCTTCATTTATTGATTTTGAAATATGCAATTACTATTTCTAGTACAATTCAAATAGAATCAACAAGAGGAGAATAAAGCATCTTACAAAATGATGCAGTAAAAAGGTATGCATATGCAGTGAAAAGGTATGCATATGAAATATTATACTATAATTTATTTATAGTTCTACAAATAATAAAAAAACATAGAATTATAGAAATTTTATACAAGTATCTAAATAAGCAATTTATACAGGAAAAAACAACTACCTCTAGTTAAAGTATCAATTGAAGACTTGAACAGTCGTATTATTGGACAATTATTTGTCAGAGACATAATGGTCGTATATAGCACATTCCTTGACAAGGAAAAAAAATCCCATCAAATATTATGGGCTTATTTGACATATTAAAAAGGAATGATGACTACAATATTAAGTATACTTGTACACTTAATTGAACAACATGAAGAGAAAATTATACAAGGCAGGAGTATATCTATTACAAATTCTAGAATATTGCCTAAAACCGTTGATGATCGTGGTGATTATGATAGAATAATTTCTTTGAATGAATCAAGTATCATAGACACTGTGCCTGAAGTTTATAAAGAATATTATTTTATTCCAGATACAACCATTAAGAAGTTTGCAGAAAAAACAGAAATGTACCCAATTGGTACAATCGGTGCAATTGTTACATTTGACAAGAGAGTTGGATTGTACTACATATTGCATATCAAAGATGGAGGTTCTAAAAATGATTGTGCAATAGTATGTATTTGCATACCACTTATTCTTAATTTTTAATAAATAATATGTATTAATTCAATATATAACTATTCTAATTTGTCTCTTGCAGTTGTAATTGTTTGATACATATGAACAATACTTTATTTCAATGGAACAACAATTGAAGAAAGGACAATTTCCCCTTATCATTTTCATAAATATAACAAAAATGACATATGTAAAAGAAAAAATATTCTGAACAACACAATCAACTTTCATAACTGAACTTAACACGAACGTGGTTAAGAATATTGGAAAACTAAGGACATCTAATCATGCTATAAGTATAGAAATAATGATATTTTTGCTAATTTTTAATTTCATATGTAATATTGTACATTAACATTTGAATATTTTATAAACAGGTTGAAGGTATTCTAAAGTCATCAAATTCTTACTCAACTCCATTCGAGCTTGTTTGTGCTATATGAAATTTTGTTATCAGTTCAACCATATTGATCAGCAATGGAACAATTTATTGTTCAAAATGCAATAATAATTTCTATTTCGTATACAAACATTGTATAAACACTACAATATAATCTATCACTAAAAACATTGTCCATTGCACTATCAGGGAACCATTAGTACATGATTTACTTCCTCATTTAAAACCCATGTCATATGAATAATATTTGCAAGAAAAGGAAATCATTGTCTACATGCTACATGATCTCAAAATTCGCAGTAAGTTCATATTGAATGAAGATAGTGAATTGTTACATGTCGACTGACAAGTGAAAGGTACATTAACATCTTGAATCAACATCTCTTCTTTCGAAAATGTCCTATTCTCAATTAATAATGTTATGATTTTATTTCTCACTAATTCTTTGTTACACAGATGACAAAGACCAACGACATCACAACTATTGGAATCCAATCTATTTCTTTATATTATGGAATTATTCCAATCGAACTATTTCATTTTCATTTTTTTTGCATTTATCAGGAAAATGTACTTAGTACACAATACTCTTGTACAATTTTTTTGATTATTGTATTGTTGCATAATTTATGCTCATTATCATTGTGTTCAATGAACTGGATTAAGGACAATTTTCCAATTTTCTTGTCTAAACTCAACTCAATTACTAATTCCTCCTTTTCTTTAATATTTGAAAATTGCATTTAATTATGAACTAGGTACTTTATCAGTATTACTGAATTATTTACATAAGAATTTGATCTCTAACAATGCTTTGAAAACTTGACAATTTTTGTCATCTGTAAATGGAATTGTTCTATCTTTGTCCAATTTTTACTCATAATTTTTACAAGTGTTACTCTGAAAGTCTGAAATTCATTATTCTGGTTTATAACATTCAGTCCTCTTTTATCAGTATGCAATAAGTCAATATCCTATATACTATGAATACTTCTCTTCTATATCCAAGAATAGCAAAGTATCCCACTCATGGTGCAATATCAATGGCTTTTGATAATAATATTCCTGCCAACATGAACACATGAGTAGTAAGACATGGGCAACTGCTATATCTATGCATAGAAAAATCCTTATAGCATCAAGAGTAGGTCTCTAGATATGGCATATTCTTTTGTTTCAATTGAAAGAGCTATAAAGATATTGGTATGAGTACACTCATGAACTGGTTCATTCAGAATGATTTACAAATAGAATTAACTACAATATACATTTACTAATGCTTATTCCATTTTTCCATTGTTTTAGGAACAAAAAATGAAAAATACATACTAGAATATGTCCTATCTTGTCATGTAAAAGAGCTATAAGGATACATGGTATCAGTACATTCCTATGTCCTAAATTGTCAAGTAAAATAAATATAAGGATACATGGTATGATTACATCCTTGAACTGGTTGATTCAAAATGGTTTACAAATAGGCTATTCCATTTTTCCACTGTTTTAGGAACTATTGGGGTTCCCATGTTTTGGCCAGATTGGCAAGACCAAAAGATGAGACAACATCAGAACCACTTTCAGACCTCAGGATATAGCCTTCCTAGTCCCATAGAGGGATCTCTCTATGTATGCAAGGTTTTATGTCCTTTAAGCTCTGAGTTAAGATATTATGCTAGTTAATGGGCATGGGTTTTTTTGTTTGATTGTTTGTTTGGTTGTTGGGAATCAGGAAGGAAGAGTTCAAATTGACACAAGGATGTGAAAAGATAATTTTACGCAAAGAAGAGATGATTTCAAAGAACATCCGAGACCATTGGGAAATGGAGTCAGGAAAGAGTTTACTTGTTATTCCATATGCAGGCTTTCAGTTGGGCTAGTCATCTAAAGCATTGGATCTTAAAGATGATAGTGTGGCATGAAAAGGCAAGAAAAAAGGTGAAAGTAAAGGAAACTTCCAAGGTGACCTTTCAGGAATAAGATCCAGGGATAGGACATGCCATTGGACAACCTGTGATCCAAACCTAAAATATTAACTCTTCGGACAAGGAAACATTAAATATTTAAACACAAAGGTGAAAACCTGAGATCAGAGAGAGACTTTGAACTCTCAATGATTTGGTATCCAACTTAAGGGAAATTATAAAGGTTCAATTAATGGAAAGGATCCTAGTGAGATAGAGACAGAGTTATAAACTCCCAGTATCCCAATTCATCAATTAAAAACTTAACAAGAACATCCAAGAACAGATTCATTAATTCATACATCAGCTAGCAGTATACATGAGCCACTATACTAGTTAAATTAGCGTGAAATCAATCCTCAGATAACACTTACAGTAGAAAACATTGAAGGCAGGGAGGGCAGAAACATAGGGTACCTAACAAGGGTAAATCCTATTCCAGATTTCTGATGCATGCCAGAAGAAATGAAACATGATGAACTACAAAGGAAAACAAGGACAAAGATAGAAAAACATCACCGCTGCTTTAAATCAGGATCCAAAGAAATGTGCTTGTCATATTAAAGAGCAACACCAGTCATGTACAACATTGCCAACAGCTTGATATTCTGTCTGAAAACATCTTCCTCGGCCTATCTTACAACTTTACACAGAGAACATGTCTTGAGAGAAACAACTGACAATTCACAGATATTCGATCAACAACCCTACAATGATTTTCTTGATAAATTTAATAACTGAAATAGAGACAGAGGAGGTAGGTGAGACACTAAATGAAACATTAAAATAGAGTAGGAAGGCAGCTCGAGGCCCATTCTGCTTTAATTTTCATACATTAAACTTCGGTACTCTTTGGATGAAAGAGTGGTCTTTGACAGACTGCAATTTACTCCAGGTATGTCTTTGATGTACTTTGTTGTAGCGCCATTACAGTACTCTAGAAAATAAACAAAAAGGTAGATAAGTGACTGTGAGGTCTACCATACTGCATAAATAATGCACTGGTAGCATTAGGACTACTATTAGGGAGGAAAACTTCTCATGGACACAACGTAAACTAAAACCGTATGAGTACTATGTCCTTTCTCAGGAGGAGACATTCAGCCGATGTGAAACCTTGATAGTATTATTTTCTGCGCGCTGGACCTTCTGAGTGATCCATGATGTCTCTGCCTTAAATTAATGAGTTAAGGCTCACAATCTTCGATAACACGTCTTAAACTCTCTACTTTCTCACTGATACTCTTTGCTGCTCCATGATTGCCTCTGTCTGCGAAATTGGAACTTTAAATGGTGTCAGGAAGTTTTGCATGGTTGAACTCTATACCTTTAATGGAAATTTACGTTCTCAACACCTCCTCAGGCCTTTCTCTGTGCTCTATGCCAATATAATAGCACCTATGAACCATGGTGGTTTTCCGCCCACCTGTAACCCTGCAAAACACGTAAAGAAAACCATGCATGGGGAGGGTGGATGCAATGAGGACAATGAGAATAGTGGTGCAACATGGTGAAATGGTGGAACAGTGCAGGATGAGGGTAGGAAATGCAGCGAAACAGTGGAAAATGACTTGGTGAAAGTTGGCGGAATGCGGAAAATTTTAATGCAAACATTTGACATTTGACCTTCGATCGAAATATAAAGGGGATGGATGAAAATGCAATGAAAACACGTGGAATGGGTGACATGGTGGGACCCGGTCAATGGTGGGGCGTGAACTTAATCCGGACCGTCTAATCTCAGGAGGAGATCAACGGTTGAGAACGCATCGAAGGGCGACAGATGGTGGGCCAGGGGTCCCCTTTGCCTTGACTATCACTCGCACATCTCTAGGGTGCAAACATCGTTGGATGGCTAGCCATAGATCTGACGGTGGACAAAAATATGACGACGGGCCCGCAGTAAAACTTTAACGCGTGATGAGGGCGGTTTTCAATAGTGCTCGAAGCCACGTGTCGGCCGGTGAATGGCATCGCTGCTAAATGAAAAATACGGCCCTCCTTTCAAAGGCGGTGTGATAGAAACCGCCAGTTTTGAACAGTGACTGTCTGCGGGGACCACTGGGGTGGATTAATTGTGGGTCGTCAATCTACAAATCAGATCGACGGTGGATATGCGATTGGAGGAGTAAACAAGGGGGGCCACAGGCATGATGAGATTCGCGAAGACCGTCGGATCTGTATAGATCGGCGGCGAGTATTGCACCCGATAATTTATTTGATAAGCACGCTACGGGCTAGCGCCTGGTTTTAGCATTGGGTCACATAGGGGGAAACGTTCTGGGGCTGAGGTGAAAAGGGGCTAGGCATGATATATTTTCAAATTGGGTTTTCGCCCCTCTTTAATGCAATTTAAGGCTAGGTAAAGTTTCGGTAAATGGAATAGGGTGTTTTAAACCAAACAAGGGGTGTGTGTATGGTTTAAAGAAGATTTTGGGATGGTTTAGAGGAACTAGGGGAGGGAAAAGGAGGGGAAAATAGTGGCTAAGTGAGGATGAAATAAGGGAAAAGTCCTTTTGGCGTTCTTTTTTACCACAGAGGGGCTTATTGACTTGGAGACAGCGGTGGAAATTATCAAAGGGCAGAGGGAATGAAGGAGCTTTCAAGGATAATGTGTTTTCAGAGGTAAATGCATTCCTTGAAGGCTCAAAAACACTTATCCCCCTGTTTGCTGGTCAAGAAATTTATAGGGGGCTAACAGTGGCTCCACATGGGGATGGTTTCTTCTTGGAGTCAAGAATTCAGAGAAAGGTCTTTGGCATAGGCCAGATGCCTGCTGCTTGTACCATCCATTTTCTTTCTTGGACCAGCTGTCACAAATCATGAAGACATCAAATCAGCGGAAAAATTCTCTCGAACAACTACCTACCTAGACTATAGTCCTAAAAAGATTTCTTCTGGGTGCATTTGGACTTGCAGACCCTTACATCATCAATTTTTTGCAATACAGGAAAATAAACCTATTCTACTTCTACCCTTATTACTCCATGAGACCAGATTAAATTGTTGGCCTCATTGTTTCTCTACCTAATCTAATATATACTAGGATTAAGTTGTCTAGCAGATTTATTCTCTACATTCTAAGACATGAAATGAAAAACAGTCAAGCCAGGATTAGACTTCTTGACTTGCTAGACTTTGCAGAAATTAAAAACAACTAACTACACGCTCACAGACTGAGCTTTATTGAGATTTCCTACCTACTCTACTCTACTTGGAACTCTCTGATGCTCTAGGTGATACAATAATGCCAATGCAGCCAATCAAGCAGTAGCAAAAAAGGGTAGAAGGACTGACTGCTCATCAGAGACAACCATAGGGTGCTCTGCCTGAGGTTCTTCAAAACTAAGGTCACCATCGGTGGTGACCACTCCTAATGAATCTGGCCCTGGTGAAGGATCAATGCTGGAGAGTTCGAGCTAATCAGGGCCTCCGTGTATTCTGCCACCGGATCAATGAACAAATGATGCACACTTTCTTCTTTCAGGCCTGCCATGACTAGTAGGTTGTCTTCATCATGGGCAGCTTTGATTACTGTATCTTCCACTGCATCTTCAGTGTGGCTCTTGAAAGCTCGACCATCTTCTTCTTGTATTTCAACAGGCAGTGGAATCTCTTCTTTCTTAGGGGGAGGGAGACTTTCCAAAAAGGCTCTCGGGTCTCTGAACTAATATGATTTTTCTTGTGAGTTCTGAAATTCGATCTCAGCTTCATATATTTCAACCACCAATTCTAGAAATATTTTCTTAAGCACGGGATTGAAACTTGAACTGAGAAGAATAGCCCCAGGGAGTTCCTCCACCTCCAGCTCTGCCAAGTCATGTGACATTACATCTCGACACTCTGCTATGAAACTTGGATGCATTTCTGCAAACTGCTCAGAGTCTTCCATTGGTGACGTGACTTGGTCTTCAACGTGGATGATTTTGTACTGCGACATGGTCTCCCAGTGGAGTCTTGTGAAACCAAAGATAATCAGCGGCCTATTGATCACCAGTGGAGTCTTTTAATCATTCAGGAATTGTGGAGTCGCCAGGTGGATGATTTACAATTTTACTGTCCACCAAAATGCTTATGTAATGTCCCCTTTCAAGGATCTCCTTAAAACACAGCAAACTCTAACCAGAGATGGACTGGGAGGGCTTTTACCAGGTATGTCACCTCTGAAAGAGAGTGAGGCCTGGAGGCTATCTGGCCCTTTCCAGAATATGTCTAAGAGTGTGGGAGAAACACAACAAGTGGTGCAGAAAGTGAATTGCAAGTGGAAGTGTTTCACTACCAACCTAACCAGAGATTCTAGGCTTTCTGAGGCTCTTGTGATGTAGTAAGATGAAAAATGCTCAGAAACTCCCCAGCGGGGTCGCCATTATGTTGGGGTTCCCATGTTTTGGCCAGATTGGCAAGACCAAAAGATGAGACAACATCAAAACCACTTTTAGACCTCAAGATCTAACCTTCCTAGGTCCAGAGAGGGATCTCTCTATGTATACAAGGTTTTATGTCATTTAAGCTCTGAGTTAAGATATTAGGCTAGTTAATGGGCACGGGTTTGTTTGTTTGATTGTTTGTTTGGTTGTTGGGAATCAGGAAGGAAGAGTTCAAATTGAGACAAGGATGTGCAAAGAGAATTTTAGGCAAAGGAGAGATGATTTCAAAGAACATCCGAGACCATTGTGCAATGGATTCAGGAAAGGGTTTACTTGCTATTCCATATTCAGGCTTTCAGTTGGGCTAGTCATCTAAAGCATTGGATCTTAAAGATGATAGTGTGGCATGAAAAGGCAATAAAAAAGGTGAAAGGCAAGGAAACCTCGAAGGTGACCTTTCAGGAATCAGATTCAGGCACTGGACATGCCATTGGACAACCTGTGATCCAAACCTAAAAGATTAACTCTTCGGACAAGGAAACATTAAATATTTAAACACAAAGGTGAAAACCTGAGATCAGAGAGAGACTTTGAACTCTCAATGCTTTGGTATCTAGCTTAAGGGAACTTGGAAAGATTCAATTAATGGAAAGGATCCTAGTGAGACAGAGACAGAGTTCTAAACTCCCAGTATCCCAATTCATCAATTAAACCTTAACAAGAACATCCAAGAACAGATGCATTAATTCATACATCAGCTAGCAGTATACATGAGCCACTACATTGGTTAAATTAGAGTGAAATCAATCCTCAGATAACACTTACAGCAGAAAACATTGAAGGCAGGGAGAGCAGAAACATAGGGTCTAACAAGGGTAAATCTTATGCCAGATTTCTAATGCGTGCCAGAAGAAATGAAACATGATGAACTACAAAGGAAAATAAGGACAAATATAGAAAAACATCACTGCTTCTTTAAATCAGGATCCAAAGAAATGTGCTTGTCATATTAAAGAGAAACACCAGTCATGTACAACATTGTCAATAGCTTGATATTCAGTCTGAAAACATCTTCCTCAGCCTATCTTACAACTTTACATAGAGAACATGTCTTGAGAGAAACAGCTTACAATTCACAGATATCCGATCAACAACCCTACAATGAGTTTCTTCATAAATTTTATAGTTGAAAGAGAGACAGAGGAGGTAGGTGAGACACTAAATGAAACATTAAAATAGAGTAGGAAGGGGGCTCGAGGCCCATTCTTCTTTAATGTTCATACATTAAACTTCGATACTCTTTGGATGAAAGAGTGGTCTTTGATAGACTGCAATTTACTCCAGGTATGTCTTTGATGTACTTTGCTATAGCGCTACTGTAGTACTCTGGAAAATAAACAAAAAGGTAGATAAGTGACCGTGAGGTCTGCCATACCGCATAACTAATGCACTGGTAGCATTACAACTATTGTTAGGGAGGAAAATTTCTCATGGACACAACATAAACTAAAACCATATGAGTACTATGTCCTTTCTCAGGAGGAGACATTCAGCCGATGTGAAACCCTGATAGTATTATTTTCTGCGCGCTGGACCTTTTGTGTGATCCATGATGTCTCTGCCTTAAATTATTGAGTTAAGGCTCACAATCTTCAATTACACGTCTTAAACTCTCTGCTTTCTCACTGATACTCTTTGCTACTCCATGATTTCCTCTGTCTGCGAAATTGGAACTTTAAATGGTGTCGGGAAGTTTTGCATGGTTGAAATATGTACCTTTAATGGACATTTACATTCTCAGCACCTCCTCAGGCCTTTCTCTGTTCTCTGTGCCAATATAATAGCGCCTATGAACCATGGTGGTTTTCCGCCTGCCTGTAACCCTGCAAAACACGTAAACACGTACAGAAAACCATGCATGGGGAGGGTGGATGCAATGAGGGCAATGAGAATGGCAGTGCAACATGGTGAAATGGTGGAAAAATGCAGGATGAGGGTAGGAAATGCAGCGAAACAGTGGAAAATGGCCTGGTGAAAGTTGGCGGAATGCGGAAAATTTTAATTCAAACATTTGACATTTGACCTTCGAGCGAAATATAAAGGGGACGGATCAAAATGCGATGAAAACACGTGGAATGGGTGACGTGGCGAGACCCAGTCAATGGAGGGGTGTGAACTTAATCCGGACCGTCCGATCTCAGGAGGAGATCGACGGTTGAGAATGCATCGGAGGGCGATAGATGGTGGGCCAGGCGTCCCCTTTGCCTTGACTATCACCCATGCATCTCTGGGGTGCGAACGCCATTGGATGGCCGGCCATAGATCTGACGATGGAAAACAATATCGCGACGGACCTGCAGTCGAACGTTAACGCGCGATTAGGGTGGTTTTTCAATAGTGCTCGAAGCCACGTGTCAGTCGGTGAATGGAATTGCTGCCAAATGAAAAATATCGTCCTCCTTCCAAAGGCAGTGCGATAGAAACTGCTGGTTTTGAGCAGTGACTGTCTGGAGGGACCACTGGGGTGGATGAATTGTGGGCCATCGATCTACGGATCGGATCGACAGTGGATATGCAATCGGAGGAGTAAACGGGGGGGGGGCATGGGCATGATGAGATTCGCGAATACCGTCGGATCTGTATATATCGACAGTGGGTATTACACCCAATCATTTATTTGATAAGTGTGCTACGAGCTAGCGCCTGGTTTTAGCATTCGGTCAAGTGGGGGGAAACAGTTATGGGGCTGAGCCAAAAAGGGGCTAGGCCTGATATATGTTCAAATTGGGTTTTCGCCCCTCTTTAATGCAATTTAAGGCCAGGGAAAGGTTTCGGTAAAGGGAATAGGGGGTTTTAAACCAAACAAGGGGTGTGTGTATGGTTTAAAGGAGATTTTGGGATGGTTTATAGGAACTAGGGGAGGGAAAAGGAGGGGAAAACAGTGGCTAAGTGAGGATGAAATAAGGGAAAAGGCCTTTGGGCTTTCTTTTTTACCACAGAGGGGCTTATTGACTTGGAGACAGTGGTGGAAATTATCAAAGTGCAGAGGGCATGAAGGGGCTTTCAAGGATGATGTGTTTTCAGAGGGAAATGCATTCCTTGAAGGCTCAAAAACACTTAGCCCCTTGTTTTCTGGTCAAGAAATTTATAGGGGGCTAACAGGAACAAAAAATGAAAAATACATACTAGACTATGTCATATTTTTTCAAGTATGTAGACATATTGATACTCTTCCCTTACTTTCAGAAATTGGAGGAAGAAATTATATCTTAAGCATCAACGATTATCAGGACAGGCGAGCGGGTTCAAATCCTACTAACTTAATCTATACAGGATGTTGATTATTCCTCAGATTCAAGTCTGACTTGTCAAATAAGAAGAAATATTCATACTCTTCTCCTATTTTCAGAAATTGGTGGAGGAAATTATATCTTTCAGATGTGATAATTATTACTGTTAAATATTTACAGGTTGTTGATTATTCCTCAGATACAAGTCTTGGTACTTTTATTCAATCATACCTTACTTAAAAATGAAGACATTTACTTGGGAGTATTAGGAGTTCTATTCTCCATATTTGTACCAGATCAGACACTTTTGTTATTGATCCATCTCTGTTCTTTCTTCTTTGTGAAGTTAAAGAGTCTTGCTTCTTCCATGATATTCGAGAATTTTGGTCTGTTCCCCATCAGTATCTGAATTTTTTCATTCTACAATCATTAGCAATAAATATCTCAAAAAAGCTTTCATTTCCACTAGTTACTTTCTATCATTCATTATCAACAAAAGTATAAGTTTACAAGCTAATCATCTCCATCATTTTTTTATTTCAATTTTTCTAGTTACAAATTATTTACATTCATGCAATTAAAAGATTTTATATAGCTATTTAGAATAGTAATTGTGTAATTTCAATAGGATAACTACTCAAGATATAGAAAACACGAGTCAAGTAGAGGCTGTAAGCCAATCACAGAGTTTAAAAAGTTATGTTTATGACAACTATACAAATATGCCTAGATTTTGAATTTACAATGTTAATGCTTATTCTATATTCACAATCTTCTTACAATTGACTAATATACATATGTACATCTAATTCTATATAAATTAGAAAATGCTGGACAAGTAAAAAAAGCACTAGCATCCAGTCCCTTCAGGAAACCAAACAACAATACATGTATAGGTTAGTTATCATAAACTCTTCATTTATTGCTTATGCAAAATACATATGATAATATTACAATATATGTATAGTTTACTTATCATAAACTCTTCATTTATTGCTTTTGAAATATGCAATTACTATTTTTAGTACAATTCAAATAGAATCAACAAGAGGAGAATCAATAATCTTACAAAATGATGCAGTAACAATGTATGCATATGCAATGAAAAGGTATTCATATGAAATCTTATATTATAATTTATTTATAGTTCTACAATTTATAAAAAAACATAGCATTATAGAAATTTTATACAAGTATTTAAATAAATAATTTATACAAGAAAAAACAACTACCTCCAGTTAAAGTATCAATTGAAGACTTGAACAGTTGTATTATTGGACAATTATTTGTCGGAGACATAATGGTCATATATAGCACATTCCGTGACAAGGTAAACAAAGCCCGTCGAATATTACAGGCTGATTTGACAGGTGAAAAAGGAATGATGACTGTAACATTAAGTATACCTGTACACTTAATTAAACAACATGAATAGAAAATTATACAAGGCAGGAGTATATCTATTACAAATTTCAGAATACTGCCTAAAACCATTTATGATCATGGTTATTGTGATAGAATAATTTCTCTGAATGAATCAAGTATCATAGACATTGTGCCTGAAGTTTGGAAAGAATATTGTTTCATTCCAGATACAATCATTAAGCATTTTGCAGAAAAAATAGAAATGTACCTAATTGGTACAATCGGTGCAGCTTTTACACTTGCCAAGACAGTTGGATTGTACTACATATTGCATATCAAAGATGGATATTCTGAAAATTATTGTGCAACAATATGTATTTGAATACCACCTATTCTTAATTTTTAATAAATAATACGTATTAATTCAATATATAACTATTCTAATTTGTCTCTTACAGTTGCAATTGTTTGATACATATGAACAATACTTTATTTCAATGGAACAACAATTGTAGAAAGGACAATTTTCCCTTATCATTTTCAAAATTATAACAAAAAGGACAGATGTATAAGAAAAAATATTTCGAATAACACAGTCAACGTTCATAATTGAACTTAACACAGATGTAGTTAAGAATCCTGGAAAACTAACGACATATAATCATGTTGTAAGTATAGCAATAATGATCTTTTTGCTAATTTTGAATTTCATATGTAATATTTTACATTAACATTTGAATATTTTATAAGCAGGTTGAAGGTATGCTAAAGGAATCAAATTGTTACTCAACTCCATTCGAGCTTGTTTGTGCTATATGAAATTCTATGATAATTTCATCCATATTGATCAATAATGGAACGATTTATTGTTCAAAATGAAATAATAATTTCCCTTTCGTATAAAAACATTCTATAAATGCTACAATAGAATCTATCACAAAAAGAATTTTCCATTGCACTATCAAGGAACCTTTAGTACATGATTTACTTCCTCGTTTAAAACCCATGTCATATGAACAATATTTGCAAGAAAAGGAAACCATTGTCTACATGCTACGCGATCTCAAAATTCACAGCAATTTCATATTGAATGAAGATACCAAACTGTTACATGTCAACTGACAAGTGAAAGGTACATTAACATCTTGACTCAACATCTCTTCTCTCAAAAATGTCCTCTGCTCAATTAATAATGTTATGATTTTCTTTTTAACTAATTCTTTGTTACACAAATGACAAAGACCAGCAACATCACAACTATTGGAATCCAAATTGTTTCTTTATATTGTGGACTTATTCCAATAGAACTATTTATTTTTCATTTTTTGTACATTTATCAGGAAAATGTACTTAGTACACAATACTACACAATACTCTTGTACAATATTTTTTGATTACTGTATTGTTGCATAATTTCTGCTCATTATCATTATGTTCAATGAACTGGATTAAGGGCAATTTTCCAATTTTCTTGTCTAAACTCAACTCAATTATTGTTTCCTCCTTTTCTTTAATATTTGAAAATTTCATTTAATTATGAACTAGGTACTTTATCAGTATTACAAAATTATTTACATATAAATTTGATCTCTAACAATGCTTTGAAAACTTGACAGTTTTTGTCATCTGTAAATGGAATTGTTCTATCTTTGTCCTATTTTTACTCATAATTTTTACAAGTGTTACTCTGAAAGTCTGAAATTCATTATTCTGATTTTGAGCATTCAGTCCTCTTTTATTAGTGTGTAATAATTCAATATCCTATACACTATGAATACTTCTCTTTTATATCCAAGAATAGCAAAGTATCCCACTCATGGTGCAATATCAATGGCTTTTGATAATAATATGCCTACTAACATGAAAACATGAGCAGTAAGACATGGGTAGCTATTATTTATATGCATAGAAAAGGCCTTATAGCATCAAGAGTAGGTCTCTGGATATGGCATATTGTTCTGCTTCAATTGAAAAAGCCATAAGGATACATGGTATGAGTACACTCATGAACTGGTTCATTTAGAACGATTTACAAAAAGAGTTCACTACAATATGCATTTACTAATGCTTATTCCATTTTTCCATTATTTTAGGAACATAAAATGAAAAGACATACTAGAATATGTCCTAGCTTGTCAAGTAAAAGAGCTATAAGGATACATGGTATTAGTACATTCCTATGTCCTAGCTTGGTCAAGTAAAAGAGCTATAAGGATACATGGTATGAGTACATCGCTGAACTGGTTGATTCAAAATGGTTTACTGGTTGATTCAAAATGGTTTACAAATAGGCTATTCCATTTTTCCATTGTTTTAGGAACAAAAATTGAAAAAGACATACTAGAATATGTCCTATATTGTCAAGTAAGTAGAAATATTGATAGTCTTCTCTTATTTTCATAAATTGGTGGAAGAAATTATATCTTAAGCATCAACAGTTATCAGGACGGGTGTGAGGGTTCAGGTCCTACTGACTTAATCTTTACAGACTACTGATTATTCCTCAGATTCAATTCTAGCTTGTCAAATAAGAATAAATATTCATACTCTTCTCCTATTTTCAGGAATTGGTGGAGGAAATTATATCTTTAAGATGTGATAAATATTACCGCTAAATCTTTACAGGCTGCTGATTATTCCGCAGATACAAGTCTTGGTACTTTTATTCGATCATCCCTTACTTAAAAATGAAGAAATGTACTTGGGAGTATTAGGATTTCTCTTTTAAATCCTTTTTCT
Organism: Pinus albicaulis; assembly: GCA_034641835.2. Taxonomy (NCBI): domain Eukaryota; kingdom Viridiplantae; phylum Streptophyta; class Pinopsida; order Pinales; family Pinaceae; genus Pinus; species Pinus albicaulis. Next base: position 1,116,933,229 of record CM076577.1, on the reverse strand, counting down.
ATTCTCCATATTTGTACCACATTGGATACTTTTGTTATTGATCCATCTCTGTTCTTTCCTCTATGTGAAGTTAAAGAGTCTTGGTTCTCCCATGATATTTGATAATGTTGGTTTCTTCCCCATCTGTATCTAAATTTGTTCATTCTACAATCATTAGCAATAAAGACCTCAAAATAGCTTTCATTTCCGCTAGTTACTTTCTGACATTCATTATCAACAAAAGTATAATTTTACAATCTATCCTTGAATTTGCAATTTTTGCTTGCATTTTGTGAGGTTTGATTCTGTTATCACTCCGGTAAATTCTTAAGTTGTGAAATTTTGGTTTTTAGTCAAAGAATACTAGAGGTAACCACAAATCTACTTCAAAATCTAGGGTCTAGCCTTCCTAGGGTTCAGAGAGGGCTCTCTCTTTAAATTTTAACTTTGTTTTAGTTTTGAATATTAAACTAGTTATTAAAGTGCAGATTTGGTTTTGTTTTGTTGGATTTGGTGGGAAAATTTCACTAGGAGGGTAGATAGAGGGAAATATAGTTTTCCATTGGGCTATGGAGTCCAAGTCAAGCTAAAAAAATTGGGATCAAAGCCTAAAAGGTCAAATGTCTGCAGGGCAAGGTAGATAACCCTTGGAGATCTTGGGAAAAATGTTTTTTGAGATGGTGTGATTGGGATAAAGGACACTTAAGGATCCTTTTATCTAGAAAAGGGAAGTAGAAGATAGAGGTCAAATAGGAGAGGATAAATTAAGGCTTCCCTACACCGGAAATCAAAAGAAAACAATGAAATTATAACTAGTTAAAAACAGGGTGCTATTAACATGTCTTGTAGTAATACTCCTAGTTATACATTTAGATTTAGAATTAAAACACAGATGTATGCATGAAACAAAAGAAGATAACAATGAAAATTTTAAGAGAGTACTTCACTCCAAATATCTTATCACAGGGGTCCTAAATTATGATGCCAAAAAGGTGATCCAGTCTGCTACTCAAAATCTAAATCCAAAGCCTTCAAGTCAACAAAATATCTATAGTAATCTCCAACAATTTTATTCCACACAAAAATACTTCCAAGAGTGAAGTATTTATATAAAATGTCTTACAAAATATCCTAGATGACTTATGTTGGGGTCTTGTTATTTGGTAGATTGGCATACCAAATGACAAGGAAACATCAGAACCACTTTGGAATCCTAGGATCTAGCCCTCCTGGATTCAGAGAGGGATATCTCTATATGTGTGTGTTTTGAGAGGATATATCTTTAAGGCTTGTGATATGATATTAGGCTAGTTATAAAGTGCAAAGGATTTTTTTGTTTGTTGGATGGGGATCATTAAGTGAGAAGGTCATGTGAAGTGAAGGAGGAAATAAGTGGAAGTATGTTTCAGCATGGGAAGATAGGCCAAAAAACAGTGCTAAACCATTGGGCTATGGAGTCATAAAAGGGTTTACTTGCATAACAACTACTCAAGGGTTTTCAAAGGGAAATTCATCTATATCAGAAGATATTTTAAGTTGAGTTGGTGGTATGAAACATTAAGAAATGACGAGAAAGGAGAAAACATGTAAGAAAACAAAGGGCAGCCTAATATCAGGTAAGGACTTTTAACCTAGCCTGTGTTTGACATGCACTCAAAGGAAAACATTTAAGATAAACATAAAAAGTAACCTAAGATCAGGTAAGGACTTTTAACCTAGCCTGCTTTTGGCACACTCTTAAGGGAAATATTCAAAATAGTTGTTTAAGACTAAACAAGGGACAGGGCTAACCATAAACTTCCTTGATTATGACTCTACCTAACATGCAGTGAAAATATCATTCAAGAACAACATCTCAAGTTCTACTCAGCAAGAAATGGGCTTACCAACATTCCTTACTGTTTATACTCTATTGAAATCGTTCCCAAACACACATTTAGAAGAAAACATAAAGATAAAGATTTATCAGTGAGAGTTAGGGTACTTTGTAGTAAATCCTACTCTATATTTGTTGTTCTTTATCAGAGAAAAGGGACAGTATGGAAACATAAGGAAAATAAAAATTACAGTAAGAAAAATATCACCAATGATTTAGATCAAGATCCAGTGAATCTTCTTGTCAATTGATGTGAAAAACTAGTTACATACTTTGAGTCCAATAGCTTTCTTCAATCTGATACTTCTCTTCCCAGCCTACTATACTACAACTACTCAGCATCCCTTACTCAATAATAGTTCAAAATATTAACAACTTCCCAACCATTACAATTAATTTTCTGTGAATACATATAGGAGAATGAGGAAGAGTGTTGAAGGAAAAATCATAAATATCAATTAAGAAAGAGGGGGAGAGGTATCTCAATGCCCATTCTGCTTAATGACTGTTTCATTAACTGATTGTATCATTTTGGTAGTTTTTCCTGTTTTGATGCATATATGGTAGGCTGGTAATAACTCTAAAGTGTGTTCTTTGAAACTAATCATGGCCTGAAGTACTCTGTTTGACCTCTATGACAAGTAAACTATCATTTTTTGGGTTTTTTAGCCCCATGACAGTGAAATAAATGTTCTGAAATTTTTTAAATAGTTTCTGCCATCAGGATGGCTGTCACGGTGTCTTTGAAAAGTAAAGTAGACCATGGTGTCCTTTTGGTCCTTTGGAGAAATAAATCCTTCAATGATCTGGCATTCTGAAGTCATCTCTCGCTGATTTGTATTTGACTTTGTCTCTTTAAATGCTGATATTTAGCTTTAAATTGTGTTTTTGGCTTTATTCTTAACTTGTTGGTTAATTCTTTGACCTTCAGATTTATGCTTTAACCTTTAACTTCCACTTATCTTCTTCATTTTCTTCTGTGTACAGGTGGCTGCATCGGAGGGTTTGTTGTGCAATCAGTGCCCATGACGCATTGATTTAAAACATGGAAATTCTACCCTTATATCCCTTTTCTGCATTAGTTAGGCCACAGAGGATCGTCACCCTCGGCTCTGAGCCACTGTAATCGGTTGTGGGAAGAATTTATATACTTTCCACCATGAAAACCTGCAACACACACAAAAGTTTAAAATAAAACCTACAATGGGAGATAAAACTGCTTCAGAGGGTTCAGCGGAGGTTATGAAGCAGTGTGGAAGCAAGGTGAATGCAGCATGGAAGGGTTTCATGGCACAAAACCACAAAAACTAGGGTTCAAATTGAGTTTGGCGTGAAGAATTGGAAAAGTGGTTTTGGGGAATACCGAAGGTGGTATTTGCATGGGGCAAAGGCAGTAAGTGGTATTGGGCCAAATGAATGCGACACAGGTGGATGGGTGACGCATGTCCCTTGAAAACCACCCATTTCACGTTCAAAGTGCACAGAGGGGGAGGGGGAGAAAAATGAACGTGAAATGGAATCTAGGCCGTTGGATCTGGTGGTGTATATCTATGGCTGAGGATGAATGCGGGGGGATAAGAGTAGCATAGCGGGGGGAGATGGTGGGACTGGGCTAATGCATGCTCTGGGATAAAAACTACCCTTTTTGCGTTGAAAATGGGTTTTGGACAGCCATGGAGAAATGGGCGCGAAGATCACAGGGGACCGTTCGATCTGGGGGGGGGACCAGATCAATGGTGGAGATTTGAAGGAAACATGGTGGAAAGCCCCAGTGTGGTCGGGTGGGACAAGCGGGGTTATATGGAAAACTGAAGAAAATATGTATAGCAGGGGTATTTGGGAGTACGGAGAAAAATATATGCGGGCTGTCAGATCTGTGAGATGGATGGCGGAGATAAACTCGAAGGATCGGAAATTGGCGGAAGAGAAGGTCCGAGGAGGCAGAACTTGGAAGTTGCGATGGCCAATGGAGGAGAGCAATTGCGATAGTGCGATGGAGTGAGAGCCATTGGATCAGGGATGAGATCAACGGTGGGGATTAAAATGGGGGATCACATCAGCGGAGAAAAGGAAAGCGGAAGGGAAAAGGGTGAGGCCTGATGCGATGCGCCAATGCGATGGAGGGGCGCGATGGCTGTCGGATCTTGGGAGAATTGAATGGTATAGATCTTCTCAAGGATCGGCCATCAGCGGAAGAAAGTGTAAGGGGAAAAGGAAACGTGGAACTGCGAATCAACACTTATTGTTGGATCAGGGGAAGCCAGATCAATGGTCCAAAATGCATCTGCAGGGGAGGTCTTGGTGAGTGCCGATTGGGAGAAATGCTGGCAGCGTGATGAAACTAGGACCGTTGGATCTATGAGATTGACGACTCAGATCTCATCGGCGGCAAAACCATCGCGCAGAGGAAAAAAAAAAGAAATAAAGGAAAATGGGTGGAAGCAATGCCCGATAGCGCGAAAGGGGCTTAAGGATTGAGGCCAACAGGCATGGGTCCTGGTCTCATGGAGGAAAAAGGGGCTCGGGCTTAAGCGAAAGGTGCTTAAGGCCTAAAGTTAAAATGAGTGGAAAAAGGCCGAAATGAATGTTTTTTGAGGGTTTTTGAGGGGTTCCGATAGGGTTAAAAAGGTGATTTTAAACCAAATAAAGGAGGTTTATAAGGTCTGAAAGGGGATTTTTAGGAAGTGGAGGAATAATGAAGGGAAAAAGGGAATTTTAGGAGGGAAATGATGGAGAAGAGGTTTTTTGAAACAGTCTTTGTTATAACAGCAGGGCTTCTTTGAAGATTATCAATGGAATGGATTTCTTGAGGATAAAGAACACAGAGAGGCTTCAAGAAGTCACAGATTTGCTTCAAATTTGTTTCTTGAAGACTAATAGACATGTTTTAGCCATCATAGTATATGAAAAATTTATAGATGGCTAACAGCAGCTCCAACATGGGGATGGCAGCTCCTTGGAGGTGTCAAGAACCTCAGAAATTTAATCTCTGGAATGTAGATCAATGTCTTGCACTTTGACAATCCTCTTTCTTCTTTGATCATGCTGCTTGAAAATATAATCAGTCATTACATCATAAAAAATCAACTTTCCCCAAACAACTACCTACATAGCCTACTTTCCTAACATTTTGTCTTTAGCAGGGTGCACTGGTACTTGAAAACCCTTTGACATCAACATTTATTATTTTTAAAACAGGAAAAACTAATCTAAATCTACCCTTATTTCTCCATGAGTTCAGATTAAATAGTTGAACTCATTAGCTTCACTACCTAACTACTCTCTGTCAGGATTAAGCTGTCCGACAGACTTCATTCTCTATATTCTAGAACATAAATTGAAAACATAGCCAACCCAAGATTAAGCTGTCTGATTTGTTGTAGTGTCCATGGCAAAAGAAACCAACTGCTCCTAGAATTATTTGCAGAAAATTAAAACAAAACTGTGAAGGCTTAAAATTTGAAAATTACAAGCATCCTTCATTCTTTCTTTCAGCTTTGGTTTTGATATTTTTGAATTGTCTTCTTATTCTTTACTTGGTTCAAGTTTTTAGCATGTTAGAACCAGCCTTTTTCCTTTATTTGGCTCAGGTTTTGATATGATTAGAGCCATTCTTTTCTATCCTAATCTATTTCTACTGATAATCCAAGATTAAATTGTTTGGAAAATATTCTTCACTAACCTATCAGTAGTAAATTGAAATCTATCTAGTCATGATTAGGTTGTATGACTAAATAGCAGTGCTCTTTAAAGTAGTGGCATTTAGGCTTGCACACTTTCAGATTTTCTTTCTTTTTGGTATGGGGATGTACCTTTCTTCTTTTATATCTGCCCTCTTTTCTCTTTTTCTATTGTTTTTTTATTTTTCTCTTTTTTCAAATTCGAAGCAGAAAACAAAAAACGAACTAAACGCTCACAGGCTGAGCTTTATTGACATTCCTACCTACCCTAATCTATCTTGGAAATCCATGTTGTTTTATATGATACAATAGTGCCAGTGCAGCCAGTTAAGCAGTAACAAAAAAGGGTAGAAAATATGACTGCTTGTTAGAGATAACCATAGGGCACTTTGAATGTGGGTCTTCAAAACCAAAGCCACCACCAGTGGTGACCACTCCTAATGTATCTAGATCTTGCAAAGGATCAATGCTTGGGAACTTGAGCCAATCGGAGCCTCCATATACTCTGTCACAGGATCAATAAAAACATGATGTAAACTTTCTTCTTTTAGGCCTTCCATGACTAGTAGGCTATCGGCATCCTTGACAGCTTTGATCACTACATCTTCAGTGTGGCTCTTGTAAGCACAATCCTCCTTTTCCTGCACATCAGAAGGTAGTGAAATTTTTTCTTTCTTAGGGGGAGGGAGACTTTCCAAAAATTCTCTAGGGTCCCTAAATTGGTATGACTGATCTTGTGAATTCAACATTTAAATTTCAGTTTCATATCTTTCCACTACCAATTCTAGAAAAAAAATCAAGACCTCAGGGTTCCTATTTTGTGTCCTTGAAATGATGAGAATAGCCTTTGGAAGGTCATCATTTTTCCACTCTGATAACATTTTTGACATCTCATAGCAAAGTGCTACTCTTACCTTTCGCTGCATGTTTTTAAAATTTTTAGAGTTTTCTATTAGTGGAGTGCTTTGGTATTTGCTATGTTGGGATGTAGAGTGGCCACTATGGTGAGTATGAAAGTATTAAATGGCTTCCAACATATCTTCAGGATGCATGTTTACCAAATCCTCATCATTGTCTCTAAGGTATTGAATGATGTTCTAAGATTGATCATAACAGTTTTCAACCCATGATAAGGATGGAGAGTTTTCTTTATATTTTTCATAAAATACTTGGTGCATGTCTTTTAAAGAAAAAAAGCTCTTAGGTTCTAACCATTCATACCAATCCCTTGCCTTTCCTTCTAATGTTAACATGAGCATTTTCATAAGGTAGTCTTCACACCATTCATTCTTTATCTTCCATACATGTATATGAAATCTGATGAGATGTAACACTGGGTCATCAAACTCTTCACCTTGAAAAACAGGGACGTTATCATCCCAAAACACCTGGGGAATATTATGTGGGAACCCAAGGATATGATCTCCACTCATTGGGGAATATCTTCATTGTATCCTTGGAATCATGTTTGTGAATCAGAAAAGAGGTCACTGTGTCTATTCAACCAGTCCAATGTCTTCTACCAGTGGAGTCATTGGTGAAACCAGGGGTAATCAGCAGGCCTACTGATCACCAGTGGAGTATTTTGGCCTTTTAGGGGTTGTGGAGTCGCCAGGTGGATGATTTCAAATGTTTTAGGATGAGTTGTTGTCCACCATCAGTAATTAACTACCAATATAAGGCAGTTTGTGGGTCTTCTAAGCTCTTAAGGATGTTTAAGATGTAATTCCCTCTTAAATTCCCCAGCGGAGTCACCATTATGTTGGGGTCCCTGTGATTTGGCAGATTGGCATACCAAATGACAAGGCAACATAAAAACCACTTTGGAATCCTAGGATCTAGCCCTCCTGGATTCAGAGAGGGATCTCTCTATATGTGTGTGTTTTCAGAGGATATATCTTTAAGGCTTGTGATATGATATTAGGCTAGTTATAAAGTGCAAAGGGTTTGTTTTTTTGTTGGTTGGGGATCATTAAATGATAATTTCATGTGAAGTGAAGGAGGAAATAAGTGGAATTATGTTTCAGCATGGGAAGATAGGCCAAAAATCAGTGCTAAACCATTGTGCTATGGAGTCATAAAAGGGTTTACTTGCACAACAACTACTCAAGGGTTTTCAAAGGGCAAGTCATCTATATCAAAAGATCTTTGAAGTTGAGTTGGTAGTATGAAACATTAAGAAATGACGAGAAATGAGCAAACATGTAAGAAAACAAAGGGTAGCCTAAGATCGGGTAAGGACTTTTAACCTAGCCTAATTTTGACATGCACTCAAAGGAAAACATTTAAGATAAACATAAAAAGTAACCTAAGATCACATAAGGACTTTTAACCTAGCGTGCTTTTGGCACACTCTTAAGGGAAATCTTCAAAACAGTTGTTTAATACTAAACAAGGGACAAGGCTAACCATAAAATTCCTTGATTAGGACTCTACTTAGCATGTAGTGAAAATATCATTCAATAACAACATCTCAAGTTCTACTCAACAAGACATGGGCTCAACAACATTCCTTGAATAGTTATACTATATTGAAATTGTTCCCAAACACACATTTAGAAGAAAACATAAAGATAAAGATTTATCAGTGAGAGCTAGGGTACTTTTCAGTAAATCCTACTCTATATTTGTTGTTCTTTATTAGAGAAAAGGGACAGTATGGAAACATAAGGAAAATAACAATTACAGTAAGAAAAACATCACCAATGATTTAGATCAGGATCCAATGAATCCGCTTGTCTATTGATGTGCAAAACCAGTTACATACTTTGATTCCAATAGCTTTCTTCATTCTGATACTTCTCTTCCCAGCCTACTATACTACAACTACTCAGCAGCCCTTACTCAATAATAGTTCAAACTATTAACAATTTCCCAACCATTACAATGAATTTTCTATGAATACATATAGGAGAATGAGGAAGAGTGTTGAAGGAAAAATCATAAATATCAGTTAAGAAAGAGGGGGAGAGGTATCTCAATGCCCATTCTTTTTAATGACTGTTTCATTAACTGATTGTATCATCTTGGTAGTTTTGCTTGTTTTGATGCATATCTGGTAGGCTGGTAATAACTACAAAGTGTGTTCTTTAAAAATAATCGTGGCCTGAAGTACTCTGTTTGACCTCTATGACAAATAAACTGTCATTTTTTGGGTTTTCCAACCCCATGACTGTGCAATAACTATTTTGATAGTTTTTAAAGAGTTTTTCCATCAAGATGGCTATCACAGTGTCTTTGAAAAGTAAATTAGACCACGGTGTCCTTTTGGTCCTTTGGAGAAATAAATCCTTCAATGATCTGACATTCTAAAGTCATCTCTTGCTGATTTGTCTTTGACTTTATCTTTTTAAACACTGATATTTAGCTTTAAATTGTGTTTTTGTCTTTATCCTTAACTTCTTGGTTAAGCCTTTGACCTTCGGATTTATGCTTTAACCTTTTACTTTCACTGATATTCTTTGTTTTCCTTTGTGTACAGGTGGTTGCACCGGAGGGTTTGTTGTGTAATCAATGCCCATGATGCATTGATTTAAAACTTGGAAATTCGACCCTTATGTCCCTTTTCTGCATTAGTTAGGCCACAAAGGATTGTCACCCTCGACCCTGAGCCACTGTAATTGGATGTGGGAAGACTTTATACACTTTCCGCCATGAAAACCTGCAACACACAAAAACTGTTAAAATAAAACCTACGATGGGGGATAAAACTGCTTCAGAGGGTTTAGCAGAGGTTATGGAGCAGTGCAGAAGCAAGGTGAATGCAGCAGGGAAGGGTTTCATGGTGCAAAAGCATAAAAAATAGGGTTCAAACTGAGTTTGGCGCGAAGAACTGGAAAAGCGGTTTTGGGGAAAACCAGAGGTGGCATTCGCATGGGGAAAAGGCGGTAAGTGGTATTAGGCCAAATGAATGTGACATAGGTGGATGGGTGACGCATGTCCCTAGAAAACCACCCATTTTGCATTCAAAATGCACGGAGGAGGAGGGGGAGAAAAATGAACGCAAAATGGAATTTGGGTTGTTGGATCTGGGGGGTGAAGATCTATGGCTGAGGATGAACGCAGGGGGATAAGAGTAGCATGGTGGGAAGAGATGGTGAGGCCAGGCTAATGCGTGCTCTGGGAGAAAATTTTCCCTTTTTGCGTTGAAAACAGGTTTTGGACAACCACGGACAAACGGGCGTGAAGATCACCGGGGACTTTTGGATTTGGGAGAGGACCAGATCAACGGTGGATATTTGAAGGAAACACTGCGGAAAGCCCCAGCGTGGTCGGGTGGGACCAGCGGGGTTATATGGAAAACTGAAGAAAATATGTATAGTGGGGGTATTTGGGAGTACAGAGAAAAATATATGCGGGCTGTTGCATCTGTGAGATGGACGGCGGAGATCAACTCGGAGGATCGACAATCGGCGGAAGAGAAGGTACGGGGAGGCAGAACTTGGAAGTTGTGATGGCCGATGGAGGAGACCAATTGCGATAGTGCAACGGAGCGAGAGCCATTGGATCAGGGACGAGATCAATGGTGGGGATTAAAACGGGGGATCGCATCGACAGAGAAAAGGAAAGCGGAAGGGAAAAGGGTGAGGTCCGATGCAATGCACCGATGTGATGGAGGGGCACGATGGCCGTCGGATCTCGGGAGAAATGGACGGTCTAGATTTTCTCGGGGATTGGCCATCAGCGGAAGAAAGTGCAAGGGGAAAAGGAAATGGGGAACTGTGAATCATTGCTTACAGTTTGATCTGGGGGAGCCAGATCAATGGTCCAAAATGCATCGGTGGGGGATGTCTTAGTAAGTGTCGATCGGGAGAAACGTTGGCAGCATGATGAAACTAGGACCGTCAGATCTATGAGATCGACGACTCAGATCTTATTAGTGGCAAAACCATCGCGCGGAGGAAAAACGAAGAAATAAAGGAAAAGGGGCGGAAGCGATGCCCAATAGCGTGAAAGGGGCTTAAGGAGTGAGGCCAACGGTCGCAGGTCCTGGACTCATGGAGGAAAAAGAGGTTTGGGCTTAAGCGAAAGGTGCTTAAGGCCTAAAGTTAAAATGAGTGGAAAAAGGCCGAAATGAAGGTTTTTTGAGGGTTTTTTAGGGGTTCTAATAGGGTTAAAAAGGTGATTTTAAACCAAATAAAGGGGGTTTATAAGGTCTGAAAGGGGATTTTTAGGAAGTGGAGGAATAATGAAGGGGAAAAGGGAATTTTAGGAGGGAAATGATGGAGAAGAGGTTTTTTGAAACAATCTGTGTTATAACAGTAGGGCTTCTTTGAAGATTATCAATGGAATGGATTTCTTGAGGATAAAGAACACAGAGAGGCTTCACGAAGTCACACATTTTCTTCAAATTTGTATCTTTAAGACTAATAGACCTGTTTTAGCCATCATAGTATATGAAAAATTTATAGATGGCTAACAACTTCTAGGAATAAACTTAAGAAAATTAAATCTTTTACAACAATAATAGTGGTAGCTTGCTCAACAAACTAGAAAGCTATCCTATTTTATTCAAAATAAATAGAGATTATTTCAAGATAAGAAGTAGCTAGCTACTTATGTGTCTTCTCTGCTGGCCTTTTAGATATTTTCAAAATCTAATTTCCTTCACTGATACTCTTTAATGCTGATACTCTCTCACTGATACTCTTTAACCTTTGGATACTCTTTAACCTTCAGTAAACTGCCTTCTTGCTGTAAAAATTTGTTTTGATAGTAAAAATCAGCAAACAGATTTTCTACTTCATGTGTTTGCCTTTTCTTTCTTCATAGAAAATCAGTCAATGCTTGCCACTCCTCATTTTTAGGAATTATAATATTCTTGAGTTTCCTAAAATTCTCATCAGCCTCAGTGTACCTAGAAAATGTAGGTTTGATGACAAACAAATGTTTGATTTCATACTGCAAATAAAACAAATCCTCAAAACTTTTCAACAATACTTTTCCTGTGGGAATACCTTGGTCTGTTGTCTTGTTGACCTGCTCTTTGGCATGTTCTCTGATATTTTTGTCATAATCATTTCGAGGCATTAACTTATCATTGATAACCATGATATCAGGAAGTCCCTTTTGCCTCAAATTGGTGAATTTAACCATGAATCTAGTGACAGTAGTGTTCATTCCTTCACATTTCTCTTCAAGTTGTCTCATCAAATTTATTTTGGTGGTTACTTTCCTAATTTCTAGGATAGTAGCTGTCCTGTCATTTATTTTAAATTCTTCAAGTTGCTGTCTATTCTTGTTGTTGAGGAAATTGGTCAATCTAATAGTCTGTTCTGGTTTATCTGCCAATTCTTCTTGTGTCTTTTGGATCTTTGCCTGAGCTGCTAATAGTAACTCTCTCTGCTCAAAAATTACTTGAATTGATGGAAAAACATCGTGAATGGCTTAAATTACATTGTTCCATAGGTAATTTTTAATATATGATATTTGATCCTTGAGAGTTAACTCATTTGGAGCTTTTTTACCTCTTCACTCAAGTTGTGAGAATTATGTTAATGTATTTTGGCATCTATCTGAGCTTCTTTGCTTGTATTCTCAAGATTTTCAATTATCTTGGTCAATATATTGATTTCATTGGTCTTCAAGGACATTTCCTCCATTGCCTTTACTAGTTGACTGCTTTCATCTATAGGTGGCAACACTATTGTAGAAGATTCAGTTGCTGAAGTAGTTGAAGAAGTCACTGGCACTGCAGTGGCTAGTGGCTCTTTTGGTGCCAATTTCTCCCCTAAAGTAGATGGTACTGTTGCTATGATGACTGGGATAACAGTGGGAATGACTGGTTCCTTAACTGTCTCTTTTTCTTGGACAACTTGGTCCATGTGTACTTCCATTTCCTTGATTTGAGCTGTTAGTTGATGTATCAAGCTCATCATTTCATCTTTCTCCTTTTGATCCTATAAAACTTCCTTTGTTTGAGGATGCTCTCCTTCAGGAAGCTTGAGTTGTTTCCTCAAGGTAGCTATGTCCTCATTTTTCTTTTTAACCAATGCTTCAGCTGCTTTGATGTTTTTAGGATCATATCCTACCTGCAACACTAACTCTTCTAAGGCCTTTATCCTTAGATCCTTTGCATATAGTGAAGCTTTATCCATATTCATTTGGTCCTGGATATTAGAAATAGTATTTTGAAGTATATGAACACTCATAGCTTTCGTTGTCACTGTGGAATAGAGCATCTCTGATTTTTTCCTATGAAATTCAATCTGATCCAACTCATGGATTTTATCTGTGGCTACTTCCATATCAACCTTTTTATAATCAGCCACTGTCTTTGGCACTGATACAGTGGGATGTAAAACTGAGATAATCAATTTTTTATTTGAATAATCAAAGGCCGATAAGAATCTATTTTGATTACTTGGCTTCTTCTTTAAAAACTGAGAATATATTTCATTTTTAATTTCGTCATTCTTCAATTTGATTTGCTTGTATTTTTCCTTAATATCTAAATCCTTCTCCTCAGCTAAATATGAGGAGGAAGCCTCCATACCTTGTTTCCTCTCCATTGTCTGTGCATCTTCATTATTCAACTGTTCTTGATTCTGATTTGGCTCACTGATTATTACAGTGGCTACATTGGTCTTTGTCTGTGTAGTGTTGGTATTCAAAGGCTATGTATCTTCAACATCTATTGTTACTTTTCCTTTAGCTACTGTATCCAGTTTTTGCCTCTTGTTGTAAATGATTTTGAACTTTGTCTTTGTGGTAGTCTCTGCAGTATAAGCTCCTTCTTCTCTGATTCTTTTAGTGAATGTTTCTGGCTGTTTGGAAACTTCCAAAGGGTGACTAGTATTCCTTTGGTTTACTACCTCTGTTAAAGTATTCTCAACCCACTCAACTTGATTAGAAAATTTCTCTATATATAGCTTTGACTCATGGATAAAGGGTGTCAATTTACATTTTACCCTTAGTTTACTTAAGATCCCTTATGGATCATAATTCCATGGGAAGCTTTGTTCTAATTTTTATTCCTTTAATTGACTTGCTGCTTCCTTTTCTGCTTCTCTTTGATTACATATGGAAGGCCCAATTTTATTTTTGAGTTTAAATTGGGTCTTTTTCTTGGTTGCCATAAAATTGATTGAATCTGAATTCAGGATCTGCCTAATGTACTCTAAGGAAAAGATCCTCATAGATGGATGGTTAGGTAACTTTTAGAGCAACAAGTTAGAACCAAGAACTCTGATTTTAGTGAATTCCTTATATAAAAACCAATCACCTACTTTTATTTTCTCTGATAGCTTCAAGATTCTTTTCATTTCCTCACTGATTCTAGGATGCTCTAATTTTGTCAAGATGGTGGTCAATTGATGTACAAACAACTCTGCAAACTCAAAATAACTGAATTTTGTCCCTTCTTTTATGAGTATAGATGTCCAGAAGACAACTGATGGAGGTTTTCCTTCTATATCCAATTTCTGGAGTGAAATTGGAAAGCTTTCTGATTGGAAAAATAGAAAAAAGTGGAAAATATAGGAGGTATATCTGAATACCCCTTCCAACTGCAAATTAGACAAATGATAGTGAATGCTGCCAGCTATAAAAACAACATAGTCAGATATAACTGAGGGTGATTTTCCTGGAGAAAATGTAGAAAAAAATCCCAATATTGACTCATCAATATGTTTATCGGTGAAATACCCAAGTATGAAGGAAAGCATGGAGATTACATTCATTGATACTTTAGGGAACTTGGCAGTGGAATATGGAGGGTTTAATTTTGGAGTTTCAACATGCAGAGGCATGAAAGTTTGGAAAATCATAAACCTTTTAGGAAAGTCTAAGTTAATGCATAACTTAGTGAGGGATTCAATAGATAATGGTATTTCTTGAGGTTCTGGTTGAAGCTGCAACATTTGGTTTATAGACTCCGCTGTAATGGTAAATAGGACCTCTTTGTTTGCATTGACAATAGCTCTTTGTTTTGGAATGTAGTAATGGTGACACAGTCTGATAATTTCTTGACAAGGATAAGTTAAGGGGACTAAATATTTGGGAAAATTGGATTCCCATATGTGAACATCTTCTTGATCATCTAGGGATTTTTCAAAACACCAGTTGTGTATATCTAACAAATTGAA